>JAYESA010000006.1:176228175-176530675 GCA_036927795.1 Iris macrosiphon | reverse complement strand
CTGCACACGCCACACTCTTGTTCGCAGGTATCGAAGCAAACTCAAACAAGCTCTACATCTTTGCGATCCAGTCCATCTCTGGCGTGGTCCTGCCTTCAAACTCCGGAGGGTTCAACTTTAGGAACTCAGCACCTTTAAAGGTATACTTTCTAGCCACACGTCGAGGGTCGTTAGTTTCTGGTAAGCCTGCTCCCTGAGGCGCAGCCGCAGGTGTCACGGCAGTTCCCAATGCACCACTGTATGCTACCAGTGTTGTCACTATCTGAGTCAGAGAGTCAAGCTGTTGTTGTTGTGCCAAGGCTCTAGCATCATCCCGTTGCTGCTGAGCTTCGAACCATTCCTGTTGGGCTGTATGCTATTCATTTTGATTCTCAAACATAGCGATCAGCCTATCGATTTGGTCATCGCTCACGCTTGTTGTGCGCGATGTCCCTGGGTTACTTGTTACAGTCATCTTGCTGCAAAAGAGAGTAGCTTGCATTAGTCTCATAACTTATTATGAATTTATTGCATGAGACATTAGGTTTTCATACTCTTAGGGACATTAACACTTTCTATTTACTTATATAGATTCGCAATCATTTTTGAAATTCGGGACTTTTAAAACCGCTTGAAAACTTATATCATTTTCGAAAATAATATTTGAAGAGGCCAATGACGTAAAGTCGTGCTCTGATACCACCTGTCGAGCCCCGGTCCTGTAAGGGTCGATCGTCCTCACTTGGTCCCTACGGAACCGATCATCCTCGCTTGGGCGCGATGTCGTACAAGCCTAAGTTGCGCTTGCACCAGGCAAAGTACCTGCACAAGACACAAATCAGACAAAAATATATATATATAGGCACGAAATATAAATACAGGGAACCAAAGTTAAACACATTGATAGGAACACAAAATACTTTCTTTTATTGAATACTTGAAGATTTGGATTACAAAGTGCTTGCTTGGTTGAGTTACAAAATATGCCTTAGAAGGCTTACAACTCTTTTTACATTCCCAAAATTAGCCACAACGCCCACACATTATATTCCTTTAGTAGGACCAAAATAACAAAACATCTAGCAGAAGAGGAGATGCCCACTGGAGAGGAAAGCTAAAGAACCAGCACGAGCACAGTCCCTCGGAAGGTTGCGCTAGCACTGATTCAGAATGCTCGCCAAGCTCTCGCATCTAGTACCTGGATATTTTTCAAAAATGTGGGTCAGTACTACCATATGTACTGGTGAGCGACCGTGGCCAAACTCACCTAGAAATCCACACTAAGTAAGCAAGTGAAGCTAGCATTATTAGGTGATCTTTCTAGTTGTCTAGTTTCTTTTTAATAATTCATGCAAGGAAACATAGACGATAGATAGCATATGCATATAATAATTCTTACCCACGATCGAGCGGCTATCCCTGCAGCAGACACACAATTTAGCAACAATTTGTATATATGAATAAACTCATGCATCTGTAGGCATCAAGTGTGCATATAAGAGATGACTTATCATGCGCTCTAACTATATGATGGTCCATGGGAAACCCATTCTCTATAAACATGAATACCCCCTGATCGCGAGGGCTTCTTTGCCTCAAGGTGTTCCTCTAATCCCTCCAGGGCGAACGATCCCCAGTGCCCCGGGAACCGTTCGTGGGATCTCTCTTTGTGCACAAGTTGTCTTAAGACCAATGCATAGAATGCAACTCTATCATATAAACTTTTACTATGCAGCAGGTTTAGACTATAAGAGAACATCTCCATCTATCTTTACTTCTATATTTTAGTAACCTATACGAGGTTCTATAAACATCTCTATGCAGCATATGAGTAAGGAGCATATATACATCTGTTTGAACAAGCATTTGTAACAGTTCTATATGTATAAAAATCAAGCATGCAGTTTATCTCTTTTAGCATGTTTTATTTAGTGAGGCAACATTGTATAGGAACAAGTAACTTGTGCAGACTAGAGATCATTTTTATTAAGGCGTGTGAACTGAAGGATTCATCGAAGGGCCTAAGCCACTCACCGATTGAATCGAACGAGAGGATGGGGAAGCCTTATGCAACGTTCACTCTTTGGTTATGCGTCCTAAAATTGTAACAACACTTGGTTAGCATACTTCGATCTCTTTTCCTTATGTTTCAAAAAGAACGCGCAAGCGAGAAAAGAGATATCATGAAAACTAAGTCATCGAAAGCAAGACAAAACACAAAGCAACACAAAACCAAGAAGCAAAGCAACCAAAAAAAACTTTTGGACTTATTTCAAAAGAAGTCGTTCCATCAATTTGAAGGGTTCATTGTATTTTGTCCGTGTTGATTTGGCGGTAAGGTTTCCCCGAGATTCGATTCTCAACCGAGTCGAAGTAGCAAGTGTTCCATAAGTAACCGTTTAGAGCGGGGCGTTACAACCATCAACCCCTCTTCCACCCCGACCAACCACAGCCGCCGACGATCGCCGAACCGCTGCCGCACGCCGCCGCAAAGTAGCCGCCCAAATTTTGAGCAACAACACACAACAAGGTATGCTACTTCTAGCCCTTGTATCTCCCTGCACAGTAATCCAAATATTGATCTGTTGAATCCTATGCGAAGACCAAGTGACCCTCTTGAACCCTGTATAATTAGTTCGGTGTATCATGTCCTATTTTGGTCACAATTCGTGACACAAAACAGAAAAAAATGATCCAATTTATAGTTCAGAAAACTGTCCCAAACACCCATGTTCATGGCTATTTTTTTCCAACCTACTTAATATTTTTAAATTCTACTTGAACATTAATTTAGACAACATAACCAAGTTTTAATCTCTTTAATTAGTTTATTTTAATTCGTTGTATGATGTGTTTTATTCGCTGTTGAATTTGACCAAAAACTTGCTTTTTTAAACCCGAATTTTTCCGAAACGGGTTGCGTCCTGCTAAACGAGGCGACTTCATCGTATGCGAATTATACCAAAAGGCGCGTATCGTCAACACGAACATGTGGGATTTTATGAAAGTTGATTTGGATGTGCGTGCACACCGAAATCAACGCGTATCCATCAAAAAAAATCGTATCGGCCTATTTTGACACTCGCCATAATTTTGCGCTTGCTTATCGTTTCGTAATAAAACTTACGTCATCGAATTTGTAGCGTTACGCTGGTCCTGTGACCCAAGTTTGATTCGATTCTAAGAACGTTGACGAAATACCATTTCGTGGGCCCCACGGTTCTATTTGACGAGCGATTTCGTGATTGGCTCATCGGAATCCAGTTCTAAATGTTCCGTTGGGTTCGTATTATCGTTCTGGACTCGTAGACACTAAGTTTGAGTAATATGGAGAACTTTATCTCTGACATATTTTTTGGTGTGAAGTGGGCCGCATGTGGACCCCGTTTTGACCAAAAATTGTCAATTCTTCCACTGTGTCCAAATTGGACTTATGGGTAGTCAATTCTAGCTATTTCAAGTATTCTGAGAACAATGGTGATATTTGTTTCAGCATCGGGCGGTGTACCTGAAGATTCCACTTATATCGGAGTAATCGGAGTAAAACCCAAGCAAGTATACCTTGCCAACTTGCAGTAGATCTTGAGATATTATTTGCTTGAGTTATTTGTATATACTTCTGCGTTGTACCTGTTTAACCTAGGATCGTGAGACGTTGCTTAACATCCGAACAAGATTTGGGTGTCGACGTCGTACGCAGAGTCGTGTAACGTCACTTAGAGAGTTGAATCCACGATCCTATATATTTTCGTGCTTGCTTTACCAAGTACTTCTGTCACGACCCGCACCCGGGGTAAGGGTACTAGTCGGAATCAACGCCCAGCCTACGCCGCAGAATCGGCGGTAGAACGCTGTCTAGAAAGTCTATCTAATATAATGAACCACCAAAAGATAGTGTACTCAATCACAGAACTAAGATAGAATGAACACGAATCAGATAAGAATAGAATAGTCACAATACAACTCATGAGTCTAAAATAATACATCAATGAGTCTGAAGAAAAATACAGAAATATGCTGGAGACAAATCCAGTACAAAAGAATACTACAAAACTATAAAGCTACAACTCCAGGGTCAACTGTCTCAGTTGGGATAAGTCCCTCTTGAGCCAGGGTCTCAGAATCTAAACCCACAACATCCTGGGGTCCATAATAGGTAGGGTACTCCTCAGTGTCATCTGGAAAAATATATCCAGTCAGGAAAGGAGCAGAGTACAACCCTAACAGCAGTTCTCAAATAATGATAAAAACTATGTAACAGTAAGTAGCTGTGGATAAACAAGATGCATAAATAGAGACAAGAATGTAGAGACAATAAGGAATACTGGAAAGAAATACAATAATGAACAATATGCTGATGGAACAAGAATACTAATGACTAAGTGTGTGAGTACTAGCTTTAACATGTGATCGGCTTGGGAACTTGCACAAGAGTATAATGGCCTGGTTAATCATACGTGCGGTGTATGATCAACACTCACAAGAAACAAGACATGCACAAGGAGGGTATGATCACATATCTACACTAAAATACTCCCCACCCCCGACTGGTATAATAGATCCAACCACGGTACGTTATGGCACGAGATTCCCCAAGAAGATAGCTAGTCTCCCCGAGAATCGGTGTCTGTACATGTACAAGATAACCAATGAAATAATACTTGCACCATATACACCATATACCAAGGAATAACATCTCATGACGAGATCCGGATATACCAATCCGTGTAACCATAGTGTCGAGAGAAACATGTAAATCTACACTAGATACAACGAACATAGAGGATATCATAAATGAGAAACTATCAGAGAATGTACTCGCCTGAAGTCCAATGAACAGTCTCACAAATGTCTGACTCGGTGCCTCGAAGACCTAGATATGGAATACCACATTAATACAAGGTCCCGGAAAGAGAACAAGTCAAACTAGGCAATTTCTAGGTCAATAAGTCAATTCTAAGTCAAAAGTCAACTATGGTCGACTCTAAAGTCCACTAAAGTCAAACATGGTCAAACCCAAAGTCAACCTCACAAGACATCTATAAAATAATATAGGATAAACTACAACAATTTAGGAATCAAATAGATTCCAAAAGAATCTTACACAAAGTATATTAATAATACAAATAATATATATCATAAATAATATATATGCAAACCAATATTCATACAATTAAAATACTATATTATAATAATTATTATACCTCACAAAATACATATATATATATACATATATATATATAACAATAATATATATAATATAAATAAAAACTGCCAAAGCGTCACTGAAAACAGGGAGTTAAATAATACAATTGAATTAAAACAGCCTATAGTGACAGTTCCAACTATCGCAGCAAAAACTGTCGCCAAAACTGCAGTGAAATAAATCCACTGCCACTTAAATAGTGACAGTTAACGACTGTCACAGAAAACTGTCATTAAACCGCTGCTCATTTCCGCCGCCACTGCTGTGCTTTTAATGACAGAATCTGTCATTAATGGCTTCAGTGGCTGCTGCTGCTGCCCGAGGCTATTAATGACAGGATCTGTCATTATTAGCTGCTGTCGCTAAAATATTTAATATATATACTATATATATAATATATATATAAATCAATATATTATATACATATAAACAAATAAATAAATAAATACTTATGTATATATAATCTTATACCTATAAACAAATATTAAAAGCTACAATACACATCCAAGTACTAATGTACATATTTTAACATGGCTAGAAGCACATCTAAAATATATACATTAATATACAAAAAGTACATAATAATTATAAATAATACAATTACACAATCAAACACATAAATATATTTATAAATTATTTTATGTATAAATTATATTATTTAACAAGTAGTAACATATATATTTGCATGTAAGAAATCTATATATATTATATTGTACATAATATTAGCACACACAAAATATAGATCCATGCTACAATAATTACCATAATAAATACACAAAATAAATATATAATATCTATATATATTTACTAATTATGAAATAAGAATTGAACCACAATTAATTAGATCTATGCAAAAATACACACAATTGGAGAGTATCTCACCGTATCCCACTAGATCTAGGATACGCATGCGACACGAGTCCAACACACAACCAATTGCACCCCGAAGGACACAAACAAATCACAATTAATATTTATGAATAATTCAAAGTGTCAAAAGTAGATCTATGTGTCCGTGTCAAAATACGACATGTTCAAAGCCCCGTGTCGGAGAAAAACCCCCAAATGACACGTATCACCAAATAGTTGGGATACGAACCACAAGTATCCCAATATGGACACGACACTAGCCTCAAACACAAATCTCATGTTCAATTGATCTATAGGATCAATTGACACACACAACAAAATATAAATTCGGAATTCCAACAAAATTGACACAAAAAGCACCATAACTTTCTCCATGGGTCTCCTATGAACACAAAACAAAGTCCTATGGGTAGTACATACATATAGGTTGATTTTACATGATTAAATCTCAGATTTAGAAGCTATTTAAATGGAAAAATCTGAATTATACCTATTGGGAGATGGATTCCCAATGAAACCTCCAATTGAGATGAACTTGCTTCCAAATTGTAGATCCTTGCTCCTCTTTGTAGATCCTTGCTTCCTTCTTCTAGATCCTTGCTTTCTTCTTCTCTAATGGTGAATTGGGAAGAATTTGGAATGAATTTGGTAGGGAATTGGATTGGGAATGGAGGGAATTTGGTAGTGGGAGAATTCTAGATCTAGATTTGGAATGAGATAAGAGGAGAGAGAAATTTCCCCCCTCTTTAATAGGCCGGCCATAGCCCCTCCCCCAAGCAATTGTAAAATGTCCAATGTACCCCTTGGGGCCTCTCATGAAGAAATAATTAAGGAAGGAAGCTTCTAGTCTAATCATTTAATTAATTTAATCCATCTCCTTAACTATGGGCTTTCTAAATGGGCCAAGTCTAACTAATTAATTCATGTTGGTCCATGGGTCCAAACTAAACTAGTTGGGTCCACTAAAATAAGTCTAAAATAATTAAATAATAACTAACAACAATTAAATAATACAATAAATAATTATTTACCATGCACAATATTTATTTAAATAGGAAATTACTAAAATACCCTTTCCTAGAAAATGTGGTAGTGACAAGTCTACCCTCCTTAAAATAATTTCGTCCTCGAAATTCAAAGACGAAAACTACCCCCAGAAAATCACAGAACAGAACTAAAGAATCACAACTAACTAATGAACAGAACATAACAATGAACAGAACATAACTAGAAATAACATACCTCAAGGTACAAACAAATATGGATAACGCTCTCGCATGTCATCCTCTCTCTCCTAGGTAGACTCCCCCGGAGAGTGATGCCTCCATGCGACGCGCACCAAAGGAATAGTCTGGTTCCTCAGCACCTTCTCTCTCCGATCCAGAATTCCAACTGGCTGCTCTGGATAGCTAAGAGTAGGACCCACCTCTATCTCTGAGTGATCCAATACATGACTAGGATCTGCCACGTATCGTCTCAACTGCGACACATGAAACACATTGTGCACTCTCTCCAATGCAGGTGGCAAGTCTAGTCTATAAGCAACTGCACCGACCCTCTCTAGAATAGTGAAAGGTCCAATGAATCGCGGACTAAGCTTTCCGCCTCCACCGAAGCGAATCGTGCCTCGTGTCAGAGAAATCCTCAGAAACACCAAACCACCCACCTAGAACAAAACACCACCTTAAGAACTTATCTATAACAAACAACCAAGAACAAGCACACAAAATAAAATCTAAACTATACCTCAAACTCCAAGGGTCTCCGATGGCTATCGGCCCAATGCCGTTGTCTGTCCTGTGCCACTCGAAGTCTGTCTCTGATCAACTGAACCTTCTCTGCTGCATCCACAACCATCTCTGGCCCAAGCAAAACTCTCTCTCCAACATCGTCCCAAGACAAAGGAGTACGACACCTCCGACCATATAGAGCTTCAAAAGGTGACATCTCTATACTGGCCTGGTAACTGTTGTTGTAAGCAAACTCTACCAAATGGAGATGGTCCTCCCAAGAACCCCCGAAATCTAGTACACAAGTGCGCAACATATCCTCGAGAGTCTGAATAGTCCTCTCTGACTGCCCATCTGTCTGGGGATGATATGCAGTACTGAACTTGAGCTGAGTGCCCAAACTCTCCTGCAAACTCCTCCAGAAATGAGAAGTGAAACGACTATCCCGATCTGAGACTATGCTGACGGGAACTCCATGTATCCTAACGATCTGCCTCACATACATCTCTGCCAGCTTCTCCGTAGACAAACCCACCTTGAAAGGCAAAAAGTGGGCCGACTTGGTCAATCTATCAACAATGACCCAAATCGCGTCTTTCCCTCCTGGAGATCGTGGTAGTCCGGACACAAAATTCATAGTAATGTGTTCCCACTTCCACTCTGGAATGGGTAATGGCTGAAGTAAACCTCCTGGCCTCTGCCTCTCGGCTTTCACCTGCTGGCACACTAAGCATCTGGATACAAACTGTGCTACTTCCCTCTTCATGCCATACCACCACACACTCTCTCGCATATCCCGATACATCTTGTTAGCACCTGAATGTATGGAATACTGAGAGCGATGCGCTTCCTGCAATATCTCCTCTCGCAACTCCCCACAAGGCACACACAATCTAACTCCATGCCTCAAAGATCCATCCTCTGCAATAGTGAAATCATCCTCCAATCCTGCTCTCACCTGAGCTCTGATACTCCTCAAAGATACGTCATCATACTGTGCTGCCTTGATCCTATCCATCAAATCTGAATGTATCTGCAATCCCCACATCTGCATAGCACCACCCGGAACAATCACCTCAATGCCCAAGCTCTCCAAGTCCTCCAACAGATATCGATCCTGCGTCAAGAACATAGCTACCGGATACCTGCTCAAAGCATCGGCAACTACATTGGCCTTCCCAGGATGATATTGCAAAGAGATATCAAAATCCTTCATCAATTCCAACCACCGACGCTGCCTCATATTCAACTCCTTCTGCGTGAAAACGTACTTCAAGCTTTTGTGGTCTGTGAAGATCTCCACACGCTCTCCGTACAAATAATGTTTCCACAACTTCAGGGCGAATATGACACCTGCCAACTCCAAATCATGGGTAGGATAGTCCTTTTCATGAGGACGCAATTGCCTGGATGCATAGGCAATCACTTTCCCATGCTGCTGAAGAACACAACCTAAACCCTTTCCCGATGCATCACTATAAATAGTGAAACCTCCGGACCCTGATGGCAATGTCAAAATAGGAGCAGACGTCAACCTCTTCTTCAACTCCTCAAAAGCGGCCTGGCAATCTTCCGTCCAAACAAACTCCACATCCTTCCTTGTGAGTCTGGTCATCGGCTCGGCAATCCTCGAAAAATCTTGCACAAACTTTCTGTAGTAGCCTGCCAATCCCAAGAAACTCCTGATCTCTGCTACCGAACTCGGAGTCTTCCAAGATTCCACTGCTGAAATCTTCTTCGGATCCACTGAAATACCATCACCAGTCACAACATGCCCCAAGAATTCCACCTTGTCCAAGAAAAACTCACATTTGGACAACTTTCTATACAGCTTCTCCTACCTCAGCACATCCAACACAATCCTCAAATGCTCCTCATGCTCCTCCGGTGTCCTCGAGTATATGAGTATGTCGTCGATGAACACCACCACGAACTTGTCAAGGTACTGGTGGAACACCTTGTTCATCAAGTTCATAAATACCGCCGGTGCATTAGTCAAACCAAACGGCATCACCATAAACTCGAACTGACCATACCGAGTTCTAAAAGCAGTCTTCGGTATGTCCTCCGGCTTCACCTTCACCTGATGGTAGCCTGATCTCAAATCTATCTTAGAAAATGCCTTCGCACCACTCAACTGATCAAACAGATCATCAATCCGTGGCAAAGGATACTTATTCTTGATAGTAAGATTATTCAAAGCCCTGTAATCAATGCACATACGTACCGATCCATCCTTCTTCGGTACAAACAATACCGGGGCTCCCCATGGTGAAGAACTCGATCTGATAAACCCCTTATCCTGCAATTCGTCCACCTGCTTCTTTAACTCGACCAGCTCGCTGTTGTTTACTCTATAGACATGCTGCAAAATCGGTTCTGCACCTGGCACCAAGTCTATAGAAAATTCAACATCTCGATCTGGCGGCAATCCTGGCAATTCTTCAGGAAACACATCCAAAAATTCTGCTATCAACGGATGTGGCAACTCCTTGTCTTCCACCATAGCTCCACAAATAATGCCTTCTTCCTGCTCCGCAGCTCCTCTAGCAAACTCGAACTCTGGCTCTCCTGGCGGACCAAACAAAACTCTACCTCCTCTACAATCTATGCTAGCACGGTGCCTACTCAACCAATCCATCCCGAGTACAATGTCGTAGCTCGGAAGTGGCATTACAAGTAGACACGCACTCAACTCCCGGCCTCCCAGAGTAACTCTCCGATCCTTGCAAATATCATTAACCAGGATAATGCCTCCCCCGGTCATGATCTTGCAAGTCCTAAGCAAAGACTCAGCTACCAAACCATGCTTTAGAGCAAAAGAAACAGATACAAAACTATGGGAAGCACCACTATCAAACAAAGCTAAAGCTGGAATGGAATCAAGAAGAATAGAACCTGCGATGACATCTCCGGTGGGTTCCTCCTCTTCGACTGTCATAGCAAACGCTCGTCCCTGCCGAGCACCTCCCTGCTGCTGATGCTGGACAAAACGCTGCTGCTGTGTCGGAAGCGGTCCCCTCGGTTGTGCTGCAGGTGGTCTCATCTGTGCCCTCGGAGCTGGAGCTGCTCCCTGAACTGTACGACGAGGACACTCCCTCAATTGATGCCCTTCAGTACCACAATACAAACAAACTCCTAGCCTCTTTCTGTAAACTTCCCAGATGTGGCCGGGCTTCTTGCAGAAGTTGCATAGAGCTTGCTGTAACTGCCTCTGCTGCTGAGGTGCCTGGTGAAAAGGCGCTCTAGCTGGAGTCTGGTTCTGCTGTGGCTGCTGGAAAGGTCTGGACTGGAAATGAGGACGTTTGGCAGATACTGCACTGCCGTTGGCCCCCAGAAAAGAATCACGGTCTCTCTTGGTCTTCAAACCCAGATCCCGCTCAACCTTGCGTGCCTCCGCAAGTATCTCCGAGTATGTCTCATAAAAAGACGGAATGAGAATCAATATGGCACAAGATGTAAGACATCAAGGAAAGGACAGTTTAAGAGATCAAGTATCAACGTCAAAGGAGAATAGTTGAATCAAAAGAATTTTCCTAGATGTGATTGAGTATCTCAGCCTATATCCTATATCCTATTGCAGGCTCGCAGTAGTACAACTAAGTTGTCGCACTACCACAACATCACATACTTGTGAAGCTAGACCTGTATGGGCCACCACCAAAAACGTGTCACGACCCGCACCCGGGGTAAGGGTACTAGTCGGAATCAACGCCCAGCCTACGCCGCAGAATCGGCGGTAGAACGCTGTCTAGAAAGTCTATCTAATATAATGAACCACCAAAAGATAGTGTACTCAATCACAGAACTAAGATAGAATGAACACGAATCAGATAAGAATAGAATAGTCACAATACAACTCATGAGTCTAAAATAATACATCAATGAGTCTGAAGAAAAATACAGAAATATGCTGGAGACAAATCCAGTACAAAAGAATACTACAAAACTATAAAGCTACAACTCCAGGGTCAACTGTCTCAGTTGGGATAAGTCCCTCTTGAGCCAGGGTCTCAGAATCTAAACCCACAACATCCTGGGGTCCATAATAGGTAGGGTACTCCTCAGTGTCATCTGGAAAAATATATCCAGTCAGAAAAGGAGCAGAGTACAACCCTAACAGCAGTTCTCAAATAATGATAAAAACTATGTAACAGTAAGTAGCTGTGGATAAACAAGATGCATAAATAGAGACAAGAATGTAGAGACAATAAGGAATACTGGAAAGAAATACAATAATGAACAATATGCTGATGGAACAAGAATACTAATGACTAAGTGTGTGAGTACTAGCTTTAACATGTGATCGGCTTGGGAACTTGCACAAGAGTATAATGGCCTGGTTAATCATACGTGCGGTGTATGATCAACACTCACAAGAAACAAGACATGCACAAGGAGGGTATGATCACATATCTACACTAAAATACTCTCCACCCCCGACTGGTATAATAGATCCAACCATGGTACGTTATGGCACGAGATTCCCCAAGAAGATAGCTAGTCTCCCCGAGAATCGGTGTCTGTACATGTACAAGATAACCAATGAAACAATACTTGCACCATATACACCATATACCAAGGAATAACATCTCATGACGAGATCCGGATATACCAATCCGTGTAACCATAGTGTCGAGAGAAACATGTAAATCTACACTAGATACAACGAACATAGAGGATATCATAAATGAGAAACTATCAGAGAATGTACTCGCCTGAAGTTCAATGAACAGTCTCACAAATGTCTGACTCGGTGCCTCGAAGACCTAGATATGGAATACCACATTAATACAAGGTCCCGGAAAGAGAACAAGTCAAACTAGGCAATTTCTAGGTCAATAAGTCAATTCTAAGTCAAAAGTCAACTATGGTCGACTCTAAAGTCCACTAAAGTCAAACATGGTCAAACCCAAAGTCAACCTCACAAGACATCTATAAAATAATATAGGATAAACTACAACAATTTAGGAATCAAATAGATTCCAAAAGAATCTTACACAAAGTATATTAATAATACAAATAATATATATCATAAATAATATATATGCAAACCAATATTCATACAATTAAAATACTATATTATAATAATTATTATACCTCACAAAACACATATATATATATATACATATATATATATAACAATAATATATATAATATAAATAAAAACTGCCAAAGCGTCACTGAAAACAGGGAGTTAAATAATACAATTGAATTAAAACAGCCTATAGTGACAGTTCTAACTGTCGCAGCAAAAACTGTCGCCAAAACTGCAGTGAAATAAATCCACTGCCACTTAAATAGTGATAGTTAACGACTGTCACAGAAAACTGTCATTAAACCGCTGCTCATTCCTGCCGCCACTGCTGTGCTTTTAATGACAGAATCTGTCATTAATGGCTTCAGTGGCTGCTGCTGCTGCCCGAGGCTATTAATGACAGGATCTGTCATTATTAGCTGCTGTCGCTAAAACATTTAATATATATACTATATATATAATATATATATAAATCAATATATTATATACATATAAACAAATAAATAAATAAATACTTATGTATATATAATCTTATACCTATAAACAAATATTAAAAGCTACAATACACATCCAAGTACTAATGTACATATTTTAACATGGCTAGAAGCACATCTAAAATATATACATTAATATACAAAAAGTACATAATAATTATAAATAATACAATTACACAATCAAACACATAAATATATTTATAAATTATTTTATGTATAAATTATATTATTTAACAAGTAGTAACATATATATTTGCATGTAAGAAATCTATATATATTATATTGTACATAATATTAGCACACACAAAATATAGATCCATGCTACAATAATTACCATAATAAATACACAAAATAAATATATAATATCTATATATATTTACTAATTATGAAATAAGAATTGAACCACAATTAATTAGATCTATGCAAAAATACACACAATTGGAGAGTATCTCACCGTATCCCACTAGATCTAGGATACGCATGCGACACGAGTCCAACACACAACCAATTGCACCCCGAAGGACACAAACAAATCACAATTAATATTTATGAATAATTTAAAGTGTCAAAAGTAGATCTATGTGTCCGTGTCAAAATATGACATGTTCAAAGCCCCGTGTCGGAGGAAAACCCCCAAATGACACGTATCACCAAATAGTTGGAATACGAACCACAAGTATCCTAATATGGACACGACACTAGCCTCAAACACAAATCTCATGTTCAATTGATCTATAGGATCAATTGACACACACAACAAAATATAAATTCGGAATTCCAACAAAATTGACACAAAAAGCACCATAACTTTCTCCATGGGTCTCCTATGAACACAAAACAAAGTCCTATGGGTAGTACATACATATAGGTTGATTTTACATGATTAAATCTCAGATTTAGAAGCTATTTAAATGGAAAAATCTGAATTATACCTATTGGGAGATAGATTCCCAATGAAACCTCCAATTGAGATGAACTTGCTTCCAAATTGTAGATCCTTGCTCCTCTTTGTAGATCCTTGCTTCCTTCTTCTAGATCCTTGCTTTCTTCTTCTCTAATGGTGAATTGGGAAGAATTTGGAATGAATTTGGTAGGGAATTGGATTGGGAATGGAGGGAATTTGGTAGTGGGAGAATTCTAGATCTAGATTTGGAATGAGATAAGAGGAGAGAGAAATTTCCCCCCTCTTTAATAGGCCGGCCATAGCCCCTCCCCCAAGCAATTGTAAAATGTCCAATGTACCCCTTGGGGCCTCTCATGAAGAAATAATTAAGGAAGAAAGCTTCTAGTCTAATCATTTAATTAATTTAATCCATCTCCTTAACTATGGGCTTTCTAAATGGGCCAAGTCTAACTAATTAATTCATGTTGGTCCATGGGTCCAAACTAAACTAGTTGGGTCCACTAAAATAAGTCTAAAATAATTAAATAATAACTAACAACAATTAAATAATACAACAAATAATTATTTACCATGCACAATATTTATTTAAATAGGAAATTACTAAAATACCCTTTCCTAGAAAATGTGGTAGTGACAACTTCATACCATAGGACACTTGACACTATTCATGTGACAGAATCTTTCCTGAGTTATTCATGGTGATTCTGTATAGGTTTACAAGATTCGTGACATAAGACTTGCATACATAGATATCATTATGACTCGTTGTACTAGCTAGAGGTCATGATCTTGCGTGTTATGGACATGAGACGTGAGGTTACATTGGGTGGGGAGAGACACACAGGCTACAGGCTAATTATATATATATATATATATATATATATATATATATATATATATATATATATATATATATATATATATATATATATATATATATATATATATATATATATATATATATATTATGTTACTGGAGAGTGCCTTAGTCTCTGTACTAGAGCTTTGGCACATGTATTTGGCCCTTCGTGATATTACTGCTACCGGCTTCCCGACACAGAGTTTGTAGTAGTTTTAGCCTGAGTACTAGTGATGCTCTCAAATTGCATTTCACATAGCTGGTTACATAGCTTGCCCTGTGGATCTATTTTTATATACTGTATTTCATTTGGCTTGAGTTATTCTTGTACCTTGTTATGTCCCCTGAGTACCTGGTTCTGGATTATGTCACCAGGTACAGTAGAGGAGGAATACCCCGAGATATACGGGACAGGAGCTGACGCTGGAGCAGTACTGGCACCAGAGGACGAGGTTGTGCCAGAGGATTTCTCCTGAGTATTCTGTTACATACTTAGTTATTTCTACTTCCGGTTATTTCATATCTTGACTCTTGGATTTATGTATTAACTTATTTTATCAGGTTGTTCCCCGAGACACTATTTATTTGGACTTGTTGATAGACTATACTTCTTTTTATCTATTATCTTGATTAGTCTATCATATTTAGTTATGTTTCTTTCTATGGATGAGTTTAAAATTATTCTGTGATAGTTGGTGTAGATTGCATTGATATTTATTATAGCTTAAGTGCACTCTAACGGGTCCATTAAATTGGGTTGTCCATTGGAGTTGTGCTGCTGGCCGTTGCCACGTGACTAGTCCCTCGGTATTTTGGGACTGGGACGTGACATCCCTTTTATCTTGACATCTTTTAGTTATTAGGCGGACCAGAACTCCTCTCTCGACTGGACCTGAGGAACATCCTGCTGCTGGAGCAGAACTTCTCTCTCGACTGCGGCACGAGCAAGCTGATGAGCACTCCCGATGCCCTGCCGTAAAACGTCGGTCTACCTCTGATGTGCCTCTGTTATGCCCCAGTCCTAAAATACGTAGGACTAGGACACGTAAGCATGCCAGTCGTATGACTATGGCACTCCAATATATGGAAACCATAACACACGTACGCTGTAATATGAATAACAATTCACAAGTGGTAACCATATATATCTAGAGCATAACTAAATCCCATCCACAGAAATCATATATAAATAAATTACTAGTACCTATGAACTAGATCTCAATATGAGGTATCTCAAGATGACAGTCAGATGGAAACAAATCCACTATCGAACTAGAATAAAGATTAAGCAAGATAAATACAATATGAGTACAACAACTACCAGCTACTGAGACTCGAAGAGAAGACCCGCTCGGAATATAAGTAACCAGTCCGGTTCTGCGCTCCTGTGAATACTCATGAACATCTACACTTGGAAAGGAACTAGGTCCTCAAAGGGACATAACAAGATACATAAAAGCATGCCATAAAGTAAATACTATAAAAACTCAAGGGTGACCTAACCATCTAAGTGAAATGCAACTTGAGGACAACTTTGAGTGTATGGGAAGGTGTAGGCTAGACATATGCTGACGTAATTCACCAATTGGCATGACTGTCTAGTATATGCCACATATGCCCCCATATAAGGGCGCTGTATAATAACGTCCATCTCCGAAGAGCATGGCATTTGCATAATATAACGTTCATATCACCCCGAAGAGTGTGGCATCTGAATAATATAACGTCCATATCACCCCGAAGAGTGTGGCATCTGCATAGTATATAATGTCCATATCACTCCGTCGAGTGTGGCATCTGAATAAAGGAAGTGGGTGTCCCATACGCCTATAAGTCGTCCTTCCTGCCCAATGTAGATATACAAGTCGTGAACACGACGTGGATATTTCGTACTATAATGCAAGTCTCTATAGAAATAAACAACTAAGCTAAATACCGTTACACGTGTTGCACACACCGATGGCCAGTCGAGTATGAGGCACGCGTCCCTACATGAACTCACTCTATGACGTGTAATGATACGTGTCAAGGCCGGGGGAGTCATACCAATAACTCCACAACTTTAGGTGGGTCTACTAGACTCTAGGTCAGACACAAGTCATAACGTCAACACCTTCGTTGACTGCACCCGAGTCTCTCTCGGACGCGCACAGTTATATAATCTAAAATAATAAACATGCAACTAAATATATAACTGAATTTAACAGTACAACAAGGCAAGGTATACTTGCCTGGCAAGAGAGCTGCAGAGTGTAATATCCAGATGTCAAACACCAAGAGTCAGAAACTACGGCCTCAGAATGAACGTCTTCGGATGCTGAAATAAACATCACCAGCATTCCCAAAATAAGCAAAATAGCTAGAAACCACTCCCCTTTCGTCCAATTTGGACACAGGGGCAAAACGGTAATTTTAGGTCAAAAAGGGCTCTACATGTGGGCCACTTTGTACAGAAAAGCGTGCCAAGGGTAAAGGTCTCTAAATGGAATAAATTATAGGTCAAAAAACTGTCTTAGAATCGCGTGAAACTTGGGTCACAGGACCAGTACGATACCACGAGTCCAGTGGCGCAAGTTTCGTCATATTCTGACGAGCGTGCACTAAATGCGCAGGGCTTTTACAAAAGTTACGACACGAGAATTTTCTGCTGGTACGGGCTAATTCCGTGAAATCGCACACGCGTCCAAATCAGTTTTCGCAAAATCTTACACGTCCGGGTATACTTCGCGCACCTTTTGGTACACGACGGGGCGGTCCCGTTTGGCGGGACGCGCTCCGTATCGCAATTTCTAAAAATCTGGAAAAAGTGTATTTTTGAGATTTTCTAACTAATTTAAATCTACACACAGCAATTAATAAATTAATGTAAATAACAAAAATTAAACTAGGTTAGGTGGTCTTCGTATACCAACAAGAAAATAAGTTTTTCGGATCTGTGTGGTGGGAGATACGAATCCGTGAACAGGGGCGGTTGCAACAGATTTTCTGAGATTTAAATGTCGTGGTTTTTTTTCTCGACTTGGCGTCAATTTTTACCTAGGTTTACGTGTTGTTCAAGATAAACTAATGTACAGTATTAGAAGGGAGATAGGTCGGGATCATACCGGTGAAGACGAGATCGAGTTTGATCGAGCGAGGGCGCGGGAAACGAAGTGTGAACAAAGGTACGCTGTAGTCAAATTCTGGTGCACGCGCGGTGTCGTGGTGGTGCGTTCGCACGGTGCTCCGGCGGCGAACTCAGGCGGCGGCGGCGCGACTAGGTCGAGGGGGTTGTCGAGTAGGGTTAGGGTTTGGGGAATAGAGTAACATATATAGGGGGAGAGAGAGAGATCGCGAGATGGGGGGGTTAGCCCGCGCGGGGGCCTAGGTTAGCCGTTGCTGCTGCTCTTGTAATGTTAGCGGGTGGGGTTTTAGTTTAACGGGTAGGGTAGAGTTTAGGGTTTGGGCTTTAGAGTTTGGGTTTTAGACCCACTCTATTTATTTTTTCTTTATTTCTTTATTCATTCTAATTACTATTTTATTTCTATTTTTATTCTAATTAATAAGCATTAAATATATATATCTATATACATATATATATATATAGAAATATTCTAAAAATTTATTAGTGCATACCATTAAGCTAGCAACTGTCCAACGGGTCTCCTACATGGAATAAATTAGAAAAACTTTATAATGGCTCCATAAATCTTCTAAATGCACAAACACCTCAAATAAAAATTAAATAAATTCTTTTTCCTCTATTTAGCTCATAATTACTATAAATAAATTAAATAATTAATAATAAAAAATTAATACAGTTCTTAGAATTAGGGGTTTTACAGCCTCTGACTGAGCCCTCTGTACCTCGAGCATCTCACGAAATAGTGTAAACATCTGTGTCGCCTCTGCTGGCACAGGAGGTGGAAGCCCCTCAGATACAGCTGGCATAGTCCTCTGAGTAGGTGGTGGGCCTTCGAAAGCAGCTGATACTCCAATCACTGGAGAAGTGACTGGTGCATGCACTCGGGACGTAGCAGACCTCTCAGAAGCTGCTCTCCCCTGCTGTGATCTAGTCTTAGGCGGCATCCTGAGACAAAATAAAGGAAAAATCAATATGGCACAAGATGTAAGACACTCAAGGAAAGGACAAATTAAGAGATCAAGTATCAATATCAAAGGAGAATAGCTGAATGAATCAAAAGAATTTTTCCTAGATGTGATTGAGTATTCTCAGCCTATAGCCTATATTATATATCCTAAATCAGGCTCATAGTAGTACAACTAAATCGTCGTACTACCACGATATCGCACAACTTGCGAAGCCTGATTGCATGGGCCACCACTAAAAATGTGTCATGACCCGCACCCGGTCTAAGGGTACAAGTCGGGAACAACGCCCAGCCTACGCCACAGAATCGGTGGTAGAACGATGTCTGGGTAATCTATCTAGCAATATAATAAACCACCAACAATAACCACAAACAATAATAATATACTCAATCACAGACCTAAGATGGAACGAGCATGAATATGATAAAGAATAGAATAGTCACATACAACTCATGAGTTTGAAATAATACATCAATGAGTCTGAAAGAAATACTAACAAATAAGCTGGAGACATCCGGTACCAAGAATACTAAGAAGCTACTAAACTCGGGTCATCTGTCTCAGTTGGGATAAGTCCCTCCTGAGCCAGGGTCTCTGACTATAAATCCACAATATCCTGAGGTCCATAATGTGTAGGGTACCAGTCCTCAGTGTCATCTGGAAAAAATATATCCAGTCAGGAAAGGAGCAGAGTACATCCCTAACAGCATTTCTAATCAATGATAAAAACTATATAACAGTAAATAGATGTGAATATATAAGATGCACAATAGATACAATGAGATATATACAATAAGAAAATATTGGAATAAATACAATAATGAGCAATATGTCAATGAACAAGAATACTAATGTCTAAGTGTGTGAGTACTAGCTTTAACATATGATCGACTTGGGAACATGATACAAGATTTATGGCCTGACTAATCATACGTGCGGTGTATGATTAACACTATTCAATGAGCAAGACTTGATACAAGGAGGGTATGATCACATATCTACACTAAAATACTTTCTACCCCGACTGGTATAATAGATCCGACCATGGTATGCTATGGCACAGGATTCTCTAGGAAGGTAGCAAATCTCCCCGAGAATCAGTGTCTGTACATGCATAAGATAATCAATAAAATAAGACTTGCACAAGATACACTATATACAAGGAATAACATCTAATAATAAGATCCGGATATACCAATCCGTGTAATCATCGTGTCAAGAAAAATGGATATCTATACTAGATATAATAAACATAAATGATATCATAAATAAGAAACTATCAGAGAATGTACTCGCCTGAAGTCCAATAAATAGTCTCACAGATATCTGATACGGTGCCTCGAAGACCTAGATATGGAATACAATATCAATACAAGGTTCCGGAAGAAAATAAGTTAAACTAGTCAACTTCTAGGTCAACTCTAAGTCAAAAGTCAAACTAGGTCAACTCTAAGGTCAACTATCTATTTCTAGGTTGCAAAAGTCTAACACAAAGATATTGGGTTCAAACACTAAAATCTATGTCATAAACTACATCTTAGGGGTACTAGGATACCGTATCTTTGGATACGTAAAACAATAGAAAAATATCACGTATTAATATCAAACAATTTATTTATTATATAAAATCATAATTACAAACATTAAATAGATACCTTGATTTTGAACCAACTTGGTATCTCAACACTAAACTATAATATTGATACCCAAACCCAATACCTTAGGTATCCCCACTTACCTTGGTACTTACCTTGGTATCTCAAGGTAATACCCACTACTTTTACTTATGCTAACTACCCTTAAATATAATATATGCTACACTAATTATTATACATATAGTATACTATAATACAAATAAAAATTAGGAACATATTACATATATATTAATTACCATATATATATATATATATATATATATATATATATATATATATATATATATATATATATATATATATATATATATATATATATATAAACTGTCAAACTGTCGCTAAAAGCCCTGTCTGTTGTCGCTGAAAATCGTTGTTGCTGCTGGTACTATGCTATTTTAGTGACAGATTCCTGCTGCTGTCGCCAAAGCTGTCGCTAAAGCCTCTGATACGGCTGTTGATACTCTGCTGTTTTAGCGACGCTTCTCTGTTGTCGTCGCTAACTGTTATCGCTATAGCGGCTGTTGCTGTTGTTATTGTTGTTGCTGCTGCTGCATTCAGCGACGCTTGCTGTCGTTGTTGCTCTTGCTGCTGCTGCTGTGCTATTGGTATTGCTGCTGCTGTTGCGACGCTCCTGCTGTCACCAAAGCTTCCTGTCTTCTATCACTAATATATATATATATATATATATATATATATATATATTTATTTATTTATTTATTTATTTATATACAATATATATACAATAATATATATATATATATATATATATATATATATATATATATATATATATATATATATATATATATATATATATATATATATATATATATATATAACCCACATAATATATCTATACAATATGCATATAATACTACTAATAACTATACATACACCCATACATAGTAATATGTACATAATATCCTATAGTAACATACACACACATACATAGTAATATGTTTATAACAACATCCATACGTATACGTACATATAAACATATACACCAATAAAACATACATTATATGATTATAAACACATATAAATATCTATATATATACTACAATATATATATATACATGTAGAAGAATAGTTACATACACTATATACACATATAGTATATACATAGATCTAAGACACAATATTTCATAAATATATATACACAATATTATATATATATATATATAATTATACTTCTCCATGAAATAAGAACACAAGAGAATTAGATCTATAATTAATTGCACACACATGGAACGTATCATCCCGTATCCCACTAGATCTAGGATACGTATGCGACACGAGTCCACCACACATCCAAACGTACCCCGAAGGACACGAACAAGTCATATATATTATTTATGAAAATACGAAGAGTCAAATATAATTTTACGTGTCCGTATCAAAATATGACATGTTCAAAGTTCCGTATCGAAGGAAAAATCTCCAAATCAATACGTATCACCAAATTGTTGGGATATGACCTACACGTACCCAATTGTGGATATGACACTAGCCCCAAACATACAAGCACATGCCAAATTGATCTATAGGACCAATTGACACACACAACAAATGTCAATCCCGAAATTCTTCCAAAATTGACACAAAAAGCACTATAACTTTCACAATAGGCCTCCTATGAACACAAAACCAAATCCTATGGGTAGCCTATGCATATGGGTTGATTTCTCATTGTTAAATATCATATTTAGAACCTAATTTAAGGTAAAAAATTGAATTATACCTATTGGAAGATGGATTCCCAATACAACCTCCAAATATGATAAAATTGGCCTCCAACTTGTAGATCCTTGCTCCTCTTTGTAGATTATTTCTTTTTCCTTCTAGATCCTTGATCCACTAGCCTCTAATGGTAAGTTGGGAAGGAATTGAGAGAAAATTTGGTAGGGAAATGAAGTGGGAATAAAGGAATTTGGTTGAGAAAAATTCTAGATCTAGTTTTGAAATAAAAATATGAGAGAGAAATTAATTCCCCCCTCTTTAATAGGCTGGCCCCTTCTACCCCTTCCTCAAGCTACTATGTAATGTCCATTATACCCTTTGGGGCCTCTCATGAAGAAATAATTAAGGAAGGAAGCTTCTAGTCTAATGGTTTAATTAATTTTAATCTATCTCCTAATCAACGGGCTTTCTAATTGGGCTAAAATCTAACAATTAATACATGTTGATCCATGAGTCTAAACTAAACTATCTAGGTCCACTACACCAGTCCAAAATAAATAAATAACACCTAACAATAATTAAATAATATAACAAATAATTATTATCAAGCACAATATTTAATTAATTATAAAATTAATAAAATACCCTTTCTTAGAAAATATAGTAGTGACAAGTCTACCCTCCTTAAAATAATTTCGTCCTCGAAATTCAAAGACGAAAACTATACCCAGAAAATAACAGAACATAACAATGAACAGAACTAAAGAACAGAGCTAACTATGAAAGAACATAACAATTAGGAAAGAATATACCTCAAGGCACAAACAAATATGGATAACGCTCTCGTATTTCATCCTCCCTCTCCCAGGTAGACTTCCCCGGAGAGTGATGCCTCCATGCGACGCACACCAAAGGAATAGTCTGGTTCTTCAGCACCTTCTTTCTCCGATCCAGAATCTCAACTGGCTGCTCTGGATAGCTAAGAGTAGGGCCCACCTCTATCTTCGAGTGATCCAATACATGACTAGGATCTGCCCCGTACTATCTCAACTGTGACACGTGAAATACGTTGTGCACTCCCTATAATGCAGGTGGCAAGTCTAGCCTATAAGAAACTGTACCAATCCTCTCTAGAATAGTGAAAGGTCCGATGAATCACGGACTAAGCTTCATGCCTCCACCGAAGCGAATCGTGCCTCGTGTCGGAGAAATCCTCAGAAACATCAAACCACCCACCTAGAACAAAATACTACCTTAAGAACTTAATCTATAACAAACAACCAATAACAAGCACAAAACAAAAATCTAAACTATACCTCAAACTCCAAAGGTCTCCGGTGGCTATCGGCCCAATGTCGTTGTCTGTCCTGTACCACACAAAGTATGTCACTGATCAACTGAACCTTCTCCGCTGTATCTACAACCATCTCTGACCCAAGCAAACCTCTCTCTCCAACATCGTCCCATGACAAGGGAGTACGATACCTCCGACCGTATAGAGCTTCAAAAGGTGACATCTCTATACTAGCCTGGTAACTGTTGTTATAAACAAACTCTACCAAATAGAGATGGTCCTCCCAAGAAACCCCAAAATCTAGTACACAAGTGCGCAATATATCCTCAAGAGTCTGAATAGTCCTCTCTCACTGCCCATCTATCTGGGGATGATATGCAGTACTGAACTTGAGCTGAGTGCCCAAACTCTCCTGCAAACTCGTCCAGAAATGAGAAGTGAAACGACTATCCCGATCCGAGACTATGCTGACAGGAACACCATGTATCCTAACGATCTGCCTCACATACATCTCTGCCAGCTTCTCCGTAGACAAACCCATCTTGAAAGGCAAAAAGTGGGTCGACTTGGTCAACCTATCAACGATGACCCAAATCGTATCTTTTTCTCCTGGAGATCGTGGAAGTCCGGACACAAAATCCATAGTAATATGCTTACACTTCCACTCCGGAATGGGTAATGGCTGAAGTAAACCTCCTGGCCTCTGCCTCTCGGCTTTCACCTGCTGGCACACTAAGCATCTAAATACAAACTGTGCCACTTCCCTCTTCATGCAATACCACCACACACTCTCTCGCATATCCCAATACATCTTGTTGGCACCTGGATGCATGGAATACTGAGAGCGATGCGCTTCCTATAACACCTCCTCACACAGCTCCCCACTAGGCACACACAACCTAACTCCATGCCTCAAAGATCCATTCTTAGCAATGGTGAAATTATCCTCTAATCATGCTCTCACCTGAGCTCTGATGCTCCTCAGAGATACATCCTCATACTGGGCTGCCTTGATCCTGTCTATCAAATCTGAATGTATCTGCAATCCCCACATCTGCATAGCACAACCAGGAACTATTACCTCAATGCCCAAGCTCTCCAAGTCCTCCAACAAATATCGATCATGCGTCAAGATTATAGCTACCGGATACTTGCTCAAAGCATCGGCAACTACATTAGCTTTCCCATGATGATACTACAAAGATATATCAAAATCCTTCATCAGTTCCAACTACCGATGCTGCCTCATGTTCAACTCCTTCTGCGTGAAATCATACTTCAAGCTCTTGTGGTATGTGAAGATCTCCATACGCTCTCCGTACAAATAATATTTTTACAACTTCAGGGCAAAGATGACTACTGCCAAGTCCAAATCATGGGTAGGATAGTTCTTTTCATGAGGACGCAATTGCCTGGATGCATAGGCAATCACTTTTCTATTCTGTTGAAGAACACAACCCAAACCTTTCTTCGATGCATCACTATAAATAGTGAAACCTCCAGACCCTGATAGCAACGTCAAAATAGGAGCAGACGTCAACCTCCTCTTCAAATCCTCAAAAGCAACCTAGCAATCCTTCATCCAAACAAACTCTACATCCTTCCTGGTGAGTCTGGTCATCAACTCGACAATCCTCAAAAATTCCTGCACAAACTTTCTGCAGTAGCCTGCTAATCCCAAGAAACTCCTGATCTCTGCTAACAAACTCGGGGTCTTCCAAGATTCTACTGTTGCGATCTTCTTCGGATCCACTGAAATACCATCACCAGTCATAACATGCCCCAAGAACTCCACCTTGTCCAGGAAAAACTCACACTTGGACAACTTTTGTAAAACCCCCTTCCTAGAAAATAGTATATACCCTTTTTATTTATTAATTATTAATTAAATTGTAGTAATTAGGTCCAAATAGGATAAATAGATTTTTAATAATTTTTTATATTAGGTGTTCCGGCCCTTAGATGACTTATGGGACCTTCAGGATTTTTTCGGAATTTATTCCATGTAGGAGACCCCTTGAGCAGTTGCTAGCCTACCGATGTGTACTACCCTATTCTATAAATTTTCTCATGAGTATATATATATATATGTATATACAAATATATATATATATATGTATATATATTTTATAAAGAAAGAATGAAAGAAAAAGAAAAGAAATAAAAAGAATTAATATAATACTAACTAATATAATATAATAATACTAATAACTTTAGCACTTGATTCTTTAGCTAACCACTTTTCACTCCTCAGCAAAGGAGTTTGCTGTGAACAGCATGTGGACGTGTATCCAACCCATCCGCCCACATATTGACCCCCCTTCAGCGCCTTTGACTTCCAACCGCGGAAAAAAATCCATCCGCAACTCTCTCTCTCTCTCTAATATATTATATATATATATATAATATTAACTCTCAAAACCCTAACCTAATATTTCCAGACTTCCTCTTCCCATCTATAGCCGTCACCACAGCCAGAGAAGCCTCCCCAAGCCACCCAACCATCCCGTCGACGCCGACATCGCGGACTGCAGTCTCCCACTCGAGGCACCTTCGCTCCGGCACGAATTCCCGTTGACTCGCTCGACCAAACGCTGATCCGTTTTCATAGGTATGATCTTCCCTCAACCCTCTCCAGTATTTGTTTTATAGTCAACCTCGGAAAACGTGTGCCCCTAGGTGAAAAACAGCGTCCAAAGTGGACGGACAGACCAAATTCTGCAATCGCAGAATTCCAGATTGACCACCAATATTGCCGAGTTCGTATCTCCCACCACAGAGATCCGAATTCGGTGATTCTTTTTGATACCTGTAGATTAGATGACCTAGTTTATTTTCTGTATTATAACTTTGTGCTATTAGTCGCTGTGGACAGAAATATATTCGTCACAAAATTGCGCGCACCCACTTTTTCCGGTTTTCCAAAAGTGGGAGATCGGAGCGCGCCCCGCCGAACGGGACCGCCCCGCCGTGTGCCAAGTGTACCAAATGGTGCACACAGCATAACGGGACACGTGAAAATTCGTGGGGACTGATTCGGACGCGTGAGCGCGCCGGAATCAAGCCGTATCCGCGGACATATCTCGTGTCGCCACTTTTGTGGAACTCGCGTGTATTTTGTGCACGGTCGTCAGAATGCGACGAAACTTGCGCCACTGGACTCGTGGTAACGCGCTGGTCCTGTGACCCAAATTTCACGCATTTCTGAGACGGTTGACCAGATCGCCAATTGGCGGGCCCCATAGTTGACTTTTTGGACCAAATTTTGTTCGGCTCATCGGAATCCAAATTTGGACATACCGTTGGGTTCGTATTGACATCTAGAGTTGTTTGACCCATAGTTTGACCCATTTAGAGACTGTTACCCTCGGCACGCTTTTCGGTGCAAAGTGGGCCACACGTGGACCCCACTTTTGCTCGAAATTACCGTTTTGCCCCTGTGTCCAAATTGGACGAAAGGGATGTGCTTTTTAGCTATTTTGCTCATTCCGGAAACGTTGGTGATGTTTATTTCAGCATCCGGAGACGTTTGTTCGGAGTCCTTAGTTCCAGGTTCAGTGTCCTTGACATTTGGGCGCGTACACTTTACAGATTTCTTGCCAGGCAAGTATACCTTGCCATTGTACTGTTTTTACGTTCCATATGAGGCATGCATGTTTATTTTCTGTTTATTTAGTTCATTTATTTTAACTGCTATATAAACTGCGCGTCCAAGGAAACTTGGGTGCAACGACGGTGTCGTCGTACTATGTTTTTATTTATGTACATGCATTGGACCTACTTTATGAGACTACCCCATTTTCATGAGGCATTTATGTTTCATTGGCCATGACACTATTCTTACACGAGTGTGAGTCACATGTAGGACACGGACTTGCGTACTCGGCTGGCCCCCGGTACGTATAGGTCGTGCGACGGATAGGGATAACTGCCAATAGAAACTTTGCATGCTAGTAGACCTGGCGGTTATTAGAGGTTATCGTGTCATAGACATGACATGCTTAGAGCATGGGGTGGGGAGAACAACAAGTACCGCATTTGAGCTCCTTTACACATTTTTCTCCTGTACGCCCGGATTCTCCGCTGGGGATACGGGCCATGATGACCACTATATATTATGTACTATCAGGCGGGCCACCGGCGTTCAAAAGACGACGTGCCTTGTTAGGCCCCTGGATCTCCAATAGAGAACCATGCCAAATCCCAGTTTTTCAGCCAGATAGCTCACTTGTGGGGAAAGGTGTTCTTAACTGCATTCACATAGATGGTTAGGCGACCCCAATGGATGTTTATTTTCAGTACTTTATTGGCATGTGTTTCAGTATACTTGTTACGTCCCTCTGAGGACCTGGTCCATTTTCCAGATATAGATGAGCAGGAGTATCCGCAGGAGTATGGGCCTGGACCTGACGCTACCTATCAGTCTGAGACGATCTTATCTTCTGATTATATGTGATTCATTTGCAGCTGTTTAGAGATTCTAGTTGCTATTCTCTTCTAGACATTTATTCCTATATTAGAGTTTATTCTCTTCTCTCTTTAGTAGTTTATTATAGTCGATTTACAGTGGATTTGTTTCCACCCGACTATTGCACTTTGAGATTATTATTTGAGACTACTTCTTTGATATTCAGTTATTGATTTCCTTTATCCTATTATTTGTGCTGTGGATGAGATATAGAACTGCGTGTGACTTGTTGTGACTTATATTTACCACTGTGGATTGGATATTCATGTACAGCGTACGTGTGTATATGGTTTCCATATATTGGAGTTCATATACATACGGCTGGCGTGTTACGTATTCCTAGTCCTACGTATTTTGGGACTGGGGCGTGACATATTTTTGTGGTGGCCCATGCAGGTCAAGAATATATTGTCGCGGTTACGTAACTGTACCGAACAAGCCTGCGTAATAGGAATAGAGTATAAGGATCTCATCCACGCTTGATTGAAACTCATCCTTCCCATTTAATACTTGCATCCTGTTTGATTCCTGTACTTTTTCTAATCGTTTCGTACATCAACTGCAGAGAGATGGATTTGCAGAATGGATGTACTGCCGCCGATGGCGATGCAACTTCTGGAGTCAATGGTCAGACTCAAGGAGGGACCCCAACGATTCCTAGGCTTCCGGGACCAGATGGACAGACTCACACACCAGTTCCATCTGATCTTCCCGCTTCACCTATTGGGAACCCCCCACCTGCCCCAGTACCGCAAGATGGCCAAGCGCAGATGTTCCAATTCTTTCAGATGATGATACAGGAACAGAGGCAGCAGGCAGCCGAGCAGAGGCAGCAGGCAGTCGAGCAGAGGCAAGAATTTTTGGCAGCACTGGAGAGAATGGCTGCACATGCTACTGCACCAGCCCAAGCACTAGCTCCAGTACCTCGAGCTAGGGTAGGATCAGTAAAGGATTTTGTTCAGATGGGTGCAAGACAGTACAAGGGCACTGAGAGCCCGGAGGAGACTACCAACTGGATCACTCACACACAGAAGCTACTGGAGGCATCACAGTTACCGACGGACCTATGGATGACGGGTGTACGGACACTTCTAGATGGTAATGCCCATCACTGGTGGGAATCCATGGAGCGCCAGTTGGGTACTTACCAAACTTGGGAGCAGTTCTTGGAGTACTTCGAGGGAAAGTACTTTCCGGACACTGTCAGGGACACCTTGTACGATCAGTTTCTTCACTTGGAGCAGGGGAACCGAACCGTGGACGAGTATGATGCCGAGTTTAGTCGACTCAGCAAATATGGCGCTGCTTTGATACCAAATGACTTGGCTAAGGCTAAGAGATTTCATCGAGGACTGACCCAGGAGCTACAACATTATACAAGCTCGCAGTCCCGAGTCTCTTATGCTGAGCTACTGACAGAGGCCAGATTTCAGGAAACCATTAGCAGAGGAAGGGGAGCTCAGCTGAGTACACAACAAGGATCAGCAAGGATACAGCAGGGACCAGCCAGGACACAACAAGGAGGACCTATCAGACGCCCCTTGGCACAACAGCATCAGCAACACAGAGCCGGACCGTACCAGATTTCGGAAAAACCCCAATGTCATTATTGTGGGAAGATCGGACATATTTCGAGAGATTGTCGGACTCGCTTGGGTCAGTATATGAGATGTGGCTCTGGACAACACATGGCGAGAGACTGCCAAATGCAGAAGACACTTCCACAGCCAGTTCAGAGACTAGCGCTTCCAGCACCGAAGACAGCACAGCAGATGACTGGACCGGGAGCACCTCGACCCCCAGCAGCAGGAGGATTTCAGAGAGGACCACCGCTACCCACCCAGGAGGAGCAGTATATGAGGACTGGACATGGACAGCCGCAGAGGAACGGGCGAGCTTTTGCATTGGAGGTAGATGACATGGATCATGAGGTGGATGTCATAGCAGGTATTACCCTTGCTTTTACTTTTCCTGCTGTGACATTATTTGATACGGGAGCCACCCACTCATTCATATCATCTAGTTTTATTGCCAAACACAACATTGCTTCTACACCATTATCTAGTTGTGTTAGAATTCTTACCGGAGGAGGAGTTGTACCAGTTACTCGAGTTTGTAGATCGGGCCCTATAGTGATACGTGGCAGAGAGATGAACGCCCAACTCTTAGTCCTTCCTATGCCGTCTTTTGATATTGTGCTTGGAATGGACTGGCTGAGCAAGAACCACGCTTTCTTCGATTGCTTTGGAGGAAGCATTCTTTTTAAGGTACCAGGCCAGCCTGAACTTGAGTTTGCCCGAGGATCCACAGAAATCCTTGATGGTATGCAGCTCGCAATGGACGATGTTGTCTATCACCCTATTATTTCAGAATTCCAAGACGTCTTTCCAGAGGATTTGCCAGGACTACCCCCAGACAGAGACGTAGAGTTTTCAATTGAACTAGCACCCGGAGCAGCACCTATAGCATCGCATGTTTACAGACTGGCGAAGAAGGAGATGGACGACCTGAAGGCACAATTAAAAGAGCTAGAGGAGAAAGGTTTCATCCGACCGAGTGCATCACCCTGGGGAGCACCAGTGTTGTTTGTACCCAAGAAGGATGGGTCAGTGCGTATGTGCATTGACTACAGAGCCTTGAATGCAGTGACAGTGAAGAACAAATATCCATTGCCACGCATTGATGACCTGTTTGATCAACTCAGTGGAGCTAAGGTATTCTCGAAGATAGATCTGAGATCGGGATATCACCAAGTGAAGGTACGGAAGCAGGACATTCCGAAGACCGCATTCAGAACAAGATATGGACACTACGAGTTTTTGGTCATGCCATTTGGATTGACCAATGCTCCAGCGATCTTCATGGACTTGATGAATCGAGTCTTCCACCAGTACTTGGACCAGTTCGTGGTCGTCTTCATAGATGATATACTTGTCTATTCGAAGAGCCACGAGGAGCACGAGGAGCATCTGCGGATTGTTCTAGAGACTTTGAGGAGAGAGCAGTTATATGCTAAACTTAGCAAATGTGAGTTCTTCCTAGACAGAGTTTCATTTCTTGGACATGTTGTCACAGGAGATGGTATTTCTGTTGATCCAGAGAAGATCTCAGCAGTTGAGACATGGCCTGTTCCTAAATCAGCAGCAGAGGTGAGGAGTTTCCTAGGACTTGCGGGATATTACCGACGGTTCGTGGAAAACTTCTCAAGGATAGCGGCACCTATGACTCGTCTGACTTGTAAGGATCAAGAATTTATATGGACTGACGAGTGTCAAGCAGCCTTTGAAGAGTTGAAGAAGCGACTGACTACAGCACCAGTATTGGCGATTCCGTCAGGATCAGGAGGTTACGTGATCTACAGTGACGCATCAGGGAAAGGCTTAGGATGCGTATTGATGCAGCATGGCAAGGTGATTGCATATGCATCTAGGCAGTTACGAGTGCATGAGAAGAATTATCCGACTCATGACTTGGAACTTGCAGCCGTTGTATTTGCTCTGAAGCTATGGAGACATTACTTATATGGGGAACGAGTGGAAATCTATACAGACCACAAAAGCCTCAAGTACGTCTTCACGCAGAAGGAGTTAAATATGAGGCAACGTCGATGGCTCGAGTTGATGAAAGATTTCGAGATAGAGCTACATTATCATCCAGGCAAGGCTAACGTGGTAGCAGACGCGTTAAGCCGGAAGCCAGCAGCTTACTTCTTGACAGCACAGAGGGAACTATTGGAGGACTTGCAAGAGCTTGGCATTGAAGTGATATTACCCGGAGCAGATGGGACACTAGCCAACTTGCAAGTTCAATCATCATTGGTAGAGAGGATTAAGGCAGCTTTGCCTACAGATGCCAGATTCAGGAGACTAAAGGAAAGGACAGAGGCCGGAGAGCAGACCGGATTGCGCATTCATAAGGATGGGACATTACGATGTGGTGATCGTCTTTATGTTCCGAATGGAGAGATTCGACAGGAGCTGATGGCAGAGGCTCATAGTTCGATCTATTCTATTCATCCTGGAGGCACCAAGATGTATCGTGACTTACGACAGCATTTTTGGTGGCATGGGATGAAGAGAGAGATAGCTCGCTTTGTAGCTAAATGTCTGGTATGTCAACAAGTGAAGGCGGAGCACCAGAGGACAGCAGGATTATTGCAACCACTTCCGATTCCAGAGTGGAAGTGGGAGCACATCACTATGGACTTCGTCACGGGTTTTCCCAAGAGTCCAAGTGGGAGAGATGCAGTATGGGTAATAGTGGACCGACTCACCAAGTCAGCCCATTTTATACCTTTTAGAGTGGGTCAGTCTACAGAAGCTTTAGCTGATTTATATATGAGGCAGATCGTGAGATTGCACGGCATACCAGTCAGTATTGTATCGGACAGAGATTCGCGCTTCACATCGCACTTTTGGAGGAGCATGCAAGAGAGTCTTGGTACTCGTCTGAAGTTCAGTACATCTTACCACCCGCAGACAGATGGGCAGTCGGAGCGTACTATTCAGACCTTGGAGGACATGTTGAGGGCTTGCATGTTAGACTTCGGAGGATCATGGGAGGACCACCTACATCTTGTAGAGTTTTCTTACAACAATAGCTATCAAGCGAGTATTCAGATGGCTCCGTTTGAAGCATTGTATGGAAGAAAATGTAGGTCTCCTGTGTGTTGGAGTGACGTGGGAGAACGTCAGATTTTGGGACCCGAGTTGGTGGTCAACACTGTAGAGACAGTCAAGAAGATTCAGGGACACTTGCGAGCAGCGCAAGACAGGCAGAAGCAGTGGGCAGATCTTCATCGTCGTCCTTTGGAGTTCAAAGAGGGCGATCACGTCTTCTTGAGGATATCACCGACCAGAGGCACCATCCGATTCGGAGGACGCGGCAAGTTGAGTCCAAGGTATATTGGACCATTTGACGTGCTCGAGAGAATTGGAGAGGTGGCATATCGACTTGCGCTACCACCTTCACTGGAGGGAGTACATGACGTATTCCATGTGTCGCAGCTCAGGCGATATGTGGCAGACAGCAGTCATGTTCTCGACCATTCGGAGATCACCATTGGGCCGAGCTTGTCTTACCAAGAGCAACCCGTGGGAATCCTTGATCGTCGAGAGAAGGTATTGAGGAACCAGTCTATTCCCTTGGTTCGCGTAGCATGGAGGCATGGCGCGCCAGGAGAATCAACTTGGGAGCGCGAGGACGACATGCGCAAGCGTTTTCCGAACCTATTCGCAGACCAAGGTATGAATTTACATTGTTAATTTATATCTTATACCATCCTTGCATTCTATCGTGGCTTAATTTTAATTTCGAGGACGAAATTTTTACAAGTTGGGTAGAATGTAAAACCTCCTTCCTAGAAAATAGTATATACCCTTTTTATTTATTAATTATTAATTAAATTGTAGTAATTAGGTCCAAATAGGATAAATAGATTTTTAATAATTTTTTATATTAGGTGTTCCGGCCCTTAGATGACTTATGGGACCTTCAGGATTTTTTCGGAATTTATTCCATGTAGGAGACCCCTTGAGCAGTTGCTAGCCTACCGATGTGTACTACCCTATTCTATAAATTTTCTCATGAGTATATATATATATATGTATATACAAATATATATATATATGTATATATATTTTATAAAGAAAGAATGAAAGAAAAAGAAAAGAAATAAAAAGAATTAATATAATACTAACTAATATAATATAATAATACTAATAACTTTAGCACTTGATTCTTTAGCTAACCACTTTTCACTCCTCAGCAAAGGAGTTTGCTGTGAACAGCATGTGGACGTGTATCCAACCCATCCGCCCACATATTGACCCCCCTTCAGCGCCTTTGACTTCCAACCGCGGAAAAAAACCCATCCGCAACTCTCTCTCTCTCTCTAATATATTATATATATATATATATAATATTAACTCTCAAAACCCTAACCTAATATTTCCAGACTTCCTCTTCCCATCTATAGCCGTCACCACAGCCAGAGAAGCCTCCCCAAGCCACCCAACCATCCCGTCGACGCCGACATCGCGGACTGCAGTCTCCCACTCGAGGCACCTTCGCTCCGGCACGAATTCCCGTTGACTCGCTCGACCAAACGCTGATCCGTTTTCATAGGTATGATCTTCCCTCAACCCTCTCCAGTATTTGTTTTATAGTCAACCTCGGAAAACGTGTGCCCCTAGGTGAAAAACAGCGTCCAAAGTGGACGGACAGACCAAATTCTGCAATCGCAGAATTCCAGATTGACCACCAATATTGCCGAGTTCGTATCTCCCACCACAGAGATCCGAATTCGGTGATTCTTTTTGATACCTGTAGATTAGATGACCTAGTTTATTTTCTGTATTATAAATTTGTGCTATTAGTCGCTGTGGACAGAAATATATTCGTCACAAAATTGCGCGCACCCACTTTTTCCGGTTTTCCAAAAGTGGGAGATCGGAGCGCGCCCCGCCGAACGGGACCGCCCCGTCGTGTGCCAAGTGTACCAAATGGTGCACACAGCATAACGGGACACGTGAAAATTCGTGGGGACTGATTCGGACGCGTGAGCGCGCCGGAATCAAGCCGTATCCGCGGACATATCTCGTGTCGCCACTTTTGTGGAACTCGCGTGTATTTTGTGCACGGTCGTCAGAATGCGACGAAACTTGCGCCACTGGACTCGTGGTAACGCGCTGGTCCTGTGACCCAAATTTCACGCATTTCTGAGACGGTTGACCAGATCGCCAATTGGCGGGCCCCATAGTTGACTTTTTGGACCAAATTTTGTTCGGCTCATCGGAATCCAAATTTGGACATACCGTTGGGTTCGTATTGACATCTAGAGTTGTTTGACCCATAGTTTGACCCATTTAGAGACTGTTACCCTCGGCACGCTTTTCGGTGCAAAGTGGGCCACACGTGGACCCCACTTTTGCTCGAAATTACCGTTTTGCCCCTGTGTCCAAATTGGACGAAAGGGATGTGCTTTTTAGCTATTTTGCTCATTCCGGAAACGTTGGTGATATTTATTTCAGCATCCGGAGACGTTTGTTCGGAGTCCTTAGTTCCAGGTTCAGTGTCCTTGACATTTGGGCGCGTACACTTTACAGATTTTTTGCCAGGCAAGTATACCTTGCCATTGTACTGTTTTTACGTTCCATATGAGGCATGCATGTTTATTTTCTGTTTATTTAGTTCATTTATTTTAACTGCTATATAAACTGCGCGTCCAAGGAAACTTGGGTGCAACGACGGTGTCGTCGTACTATGTTTTTATTTATGTACATGCATTGGACCTACTTTATGAGACTACCCCATTTTCATGAGGCATTTATGTTTCATTGGCCATGACACTATTCTTACACGAGTGTGAGTCACATGTAGGACACGGACTTGCGTACTCGGCTGGCCCCCGGTACGTATAGGTCGTGCGACGGATAGGGATAACTGCCAATAGAAACTTTGCATGCTAGTAGACCTGGCGGTTATTAGAGGTTATCGTGTCATAGACATGACATGCTTAGAGCATGGGGTGGGGAGAACAACAAGTACCGCATTTGAGCTCCTTTACACATTTTTCTCCTGTACGCCCGGATTCTCCGCTGGGGATACGGGCCATGATGACCACTATATATTATGTACTATCAGGCGGGCCACCGGCGTTCAAAAGACGACGTGCCTTGTTAGGCCCCTGGATCTCCAATAGAGAACCATGCCAAATCCCAGTTTTTCAGCCAGATAGCTCACTTGTGGGGAAAGGTGTTCTTAACTGCATTCACATAGATGGTTAGGCGACCCCAATGGATGTTTATTTTCAGTACTTTATTGGCATGTGTTTCAGTATACTTGTTACGTCCCTCTGAGGACCTGGTCCATTTTCCAGATATAGATGAGCAGGAGTATCCGCAGGAGTATGGGCCTGGACCTGACGCTACCTATCAGTCTGAGACGATCTTATCTTCTGATTATATGTGATTCATTTGCAGCTGTTTAGAGATTCTAGTTGCTATTCTCTTCTAGACATTTATTCCTATATTAGAGTTTATTCTCTTCTCTCTTTAGTAGTTTATTATAGTCGATTTACAGTGGATTTGTTTCCACCCGACTATTGCACTTTGAGATTACTATTTGAGACTACTTCTTTGATATTCAGTTATTGATTTCCTTTATCTTATTATTTGTGCTGTGGATGAGATATAGAACTGCGTGTGACTTGTTGTGACTTATATTTACCACTGTGGATTGGATATTCATGTACAGCGTACGTGTGTATATGGTTTCCATATATTGGAGTTCGTATACATACGGCTGGCGTGTTACGTATTCCTAGTCCTACGTATTTTGGGACTGGGGCGTGACATGTTTTTGTGGTGGCCCATGCAGGTCAAGAATATATTGTCGCGGTTACGTAACTGTACCGAACAAGCCTGCGTAATAGGAATAGAGTATAAGGATCTCATCCACGCTTGATTGAAACTCATCCTTCCCATTTAATACTTGCATCCTGTTTGATTCCTGTACTTTTTCTAATCGTTTCGTACATCAACTGCAGAGAGATGGATTTGCAGAATGGATGTACTGCCGCCGATGGCGATGCAACTTCTGGAGTCAATGGTCAGACTCAAGGAGGGACCCCAACGATTCCTAGGCTTCCGGGACCAGATGGACAGACTCACACACCAGTTCCATCTGATCTTCCCGCTTCACCTATTGGGAACCCCCCACCTGCCCCAGTACCGCAAGATGGCCAAGCGCAGATGTTCCAATTCTTTCAGATGATGATACAGGAACAGAGGCAGCAGGCAGCCGAGCAGAGGCAGCAGGCAGTCGAGCAGAGGCAAGAATTTTTGGCAGCACTGGAGAGAATGGCTGCACATGCTACTGCACCAGCCCAAGCACTAGCTCCAGTACCTCGAGCTAGGGTAGGATCAGTAAAGGATTTTGTTCAGATGGGTGCAAGACAGTACAAGGGCACTGAGAGCCCGGAGGAGACTACCAACTGGATCACTCACACACAGAAGCTACTGGAGGCATCACAGTTACCGACGGACCTATGGATGACGGGTGTACGGACGCTTCTAGATGGTAATGCCCATCACTGGTGGGAATCCATGGAGCGCCAGTTGGGTACTTACCAAACTTGGGAGCAGTTCTTGGAGTACTTCGAGGGAAAGTACTTTCCGGACACTGTCAGGGACACCTTGTACGATCAGTTTCTTCACTTGGAGCAGGGGAACCGAACCGTGGACGAGTATGATGCCGAGTTTAGTCGACTCAGCAAATATGGCGCTGCTTTGATACCAAATGACTTGGCTAAGGCTAAGAGATTTCATCGAGGACTGACCCAGGAGCTACAACATTATACAAGCTCGCAGTCCCGAGTCTCTTATGCTGAGCTACTGACAGAGGCCAGATTTCAGGAAACCATTAGCAGAGGAAGGGGAGCTCAGCTGAGTACACAACAAGGATCAGCAAGGATACAGCAGGGACCAGCCAGGACACAACAAGGAGGACCTATCAGACGCCCCTTGGCACAACAGCATCAGCAACACAGAGCCGGACCGTACCAGATTTCGGAAAAACCCCAATGTCATTATTGTGGGAAGATCGGACATATTTCGAGAGATTGTCGGACTCGCTTGGGTCAGTGTATGAGATGTGGCTCTGGACAACACATGGCGAGAGACTGCCAAATGCAGAAGACACTTCCACCGCCAGTTCAGAGACTAGCGCTTCCAGCACCGAAGACAGCACAGCAGATGACTGGACCGGGAGCACCTCGACCCCCAGCAGCAGGAGGATTTCAGAGAGGACCACCGCTACCCACCCAGGAGGAGCAGTATATGAGGACTGGACATGGACAGCCGCAGAGGAACGGGCGAGCTTTTGCATTGGAGGTAGATGACATGGATCATGAGGTGGATGTCATAGCAGGTATTACCCTTGCTTTTACTTTTCCTGCTGTGACATTATTTGATACGGGAGCCACCCACTCATTCATATCATCTAGTTTTATTGCCAAACACAACATTGCTTCTACACCATTATCTAGTTGTGTTAGAATTCTTACCGGAGGAGGAGTTGTACCAGTTACTCGAGTTTGTAGATCGGGCCCTATAGTGATACGTGGCAGAGAGATGAACGCCCAACTCTTAGTCCTTCCTATGCCGTCTTTTGATATTGTGCTTGGAATGGACTGGCTGAGCAAGAACCACGCTTTCTTCGATTGCTTTGGAGGAAGCATTCTTTTTAAGGTACCAGGCCAGCCTGAACTTGAGTTTGCCCGAGGATCCACAGAAATCCTTGATGGTATGCAGCTCGCAATGGACGATGTTGTCTATCACCCTATTATTTCAGAATTCCAAGACGTCTTTCCAGAGGATTTGCCAGGACTACCCCCAGACAGAGACGTAGAGTTTTCAATTGAACTAGCACCCGGAGCAGCACCTATAGCATCGCATGTTTACAGACTGGCGAAGAAGGAGATGGACGAGCTGAAGGCACAATTAAAAGAGCTAGAGGAGAAAGGTTTCATCCGACCGAGTGCATCATCCTGGGGAGCACCAGTGTTGTTTGTACCCAAGAAGGATGGGTCAGTGCGTATGTGCATTGACTACAGAGCCTTGAATGCAGTGACAGTGAAGAACAAATATCCATTGCCACGCATTGATGACCTGTTTGATCAACTCAGTGGAGCTAAGGTATTCTCGAAGATAGATCTGAGATCGGGATATCACCAAGTGAAGGTACGGAAGCAGGACATTCCGAAGACCGCATTCAGAACAAGATATGGACACTACGAGTTTTTGGTCATGCCATTTGGATTGACCAATGCTCCAGCGATCTTCATGGACTTGATGAATCGAGTCTTCCACCAGTACTTGGACCAGTTCGTGGTCGTCTTCATAGATGATATACTTGTCTATTCGAAGAGCCACGAGGAGCACGAGGAGCATCTGCGGATTGTTCTAGAGACTTTGAGGAGAGAGCAGTTATATGCTAAACTTAGCAAATGTGAGTTCTTCCTAGACAGAGTTTCATTTCTTGGACATGTTGTCACAGGAGATGGTATTTCTGTTGATCCAGAGAAGATCTCAGCAGTTGAGACATGGCCTGTTCCTAAATCAGCAGCAGAGGTGAGGAGTTTCCTAGGACTTGCGGGATATTACCGACGGTTCGTGGAAAACTTCTCAAGGATAGCGGCACCTATGACTTGTCTGACTTGTAAGGATCAAGAATTTATATGGACTGACGAGTGTCAAGCAGCCTTTGAAGAGTTGAAGAAGCGACTGACTACAGCACCAGTATTGGCGATTCCGTCAGGATCAGGAGGTTACGTGATCTACAGTGACGCATCAGGGAAAGGCTTAGGATGCGTATTGATGCAGCATGGCAAGGTGATTGCATATGCATCTAGGCAGTTACGAGTGCATGAGAAGAATTATCCGACTCATGACTTGGAACTTGCAGCCGTTGTATTTGCTCTGAAGCTATGGAGACATTACTTATATGGGGAACGAGTGGAAATCTATACAGACCACAAAAGCCTCAAGTACGTCTTCACGCAGAAGGAGTTAAATATGAGGCAACGTCGATGGCTCGAGTTGATGAAAGATTTCGAGATAGAGCTACATTATCATCCAGGCAAGGCTAACGTGGTAGCAGACGCGTTAAGCCGGAAGCCAGCAGCTTACTTCTTGACAGCACAGAGGGAACTATTGGAGGACTTGCAAGAGCTTGGCATTGAAGTGATATTACCCGGAGCAGATGGGACACTAGCCAACTTGCAAGTTCAATCATCATTGGTAGAGAGGATTAAGGCAGCTTTGCCTACAGATGCCAGATTCAGGAGACTAAAGGAAAGGACAGAGGCCGGAGAGCAGACCGGATTGCGCATTCATAAGGATGGGACATTACGATGTGGTGATCGTCTTTATGTTCCGAATGGAGAGATTCGACAGGAGCTGATGGCAGAGGCTCATAGTTCGATCTATTCTATTCATCCTGGAGGCACCAAGATGTATCGTGACTTACGACAGCATTTTTGGTGGCATGGGATGAAGAGAGAGATAGCTCGCTTTGTAGCTAAATGTCTGGTATGTCAACAAGTGAAGGCGGAGCACCAGAGGACAGCAGGATTATTGCAACCACTTCCGATTCCAGAGTGGAAGTGGGAGCACATCACTATGGACTTCGTTACGGGTTTTCCCAAGAGTCCAAGTGGGAGAGATGCAGTATGGGTAATAGTGGACCGACTCACCAAGTCAGCCCATTTTATACCTTTTAGAGTGGGTCAGTCTACAGAAGCTTTAGCTGATTTATATATGAGGCAGATCGTGAGATTGCACGGCATACCAGTCAGTATTGTATCGGACAGAGATTCGCGCTTCACATCGCACTTTTGGAGGAGCATGCAAGAGAGTCTTGGTACTCGTCTGAAGTTCAGTACATCTTACCACCCGCAGACAGATGGGCAGTCGGAGCGTACTATTCAGACCTTGGAGGACATGTTGAGGGCTTGCATGTTAGACTTCGGAGGATCATGGGAGGACCACCTACATCTTGTAGAGTTTTCTTACAACAATAGCTATCAAGCGAGTATTCAGATGGCTCCGTTTGAAGCATTGTATGGAAGAAAATGTAGGTCTCCTGTGTGTTGGAGTGACGTGGGAGAACGTCAGATTTTGGGACCCGAGTTGGTGGTCAACACTGTAGAGACAGTCAAGAAGATTCAGGGACACTTGCGAGCAGCGCAAGACAGGCAGAAGCAGTGGGCAGATCTTCATCGTCGTCCTTTGGAGTTCAAAGAGGGCGATCACGTCTTCTTGAGGATATCACCGACCAGAGGCACCATCCGATTCGGAGGACGCGGCAAGTTGAGTCCAAGGTATATTGGACCATTTGACGTGCTCGAGAGAATTGGAGAGGTGGCATATCGACTTGCGCTACCACCTTCACTGGAGGGAGTACATGACGTATTCCATGTGTCGCAGCTCAGGCGATATGTGGCAGACAGCAGTCATGTTCTCGACCATTCGGAGATCACCATTGGGCCGAGCTTGTCTTACCAAGAGCAACCCGTGGGAATCCTTGATCGTCGAGAGAAGGTATTGAGGAACCAGTCTATTCCCTTGGTTCGCGTAGCATGGAGGCATGGCGCGCCAGGAGAATCAACTTGGGAGCGCGAGGACGACATGCGCAAGCGTTTTCCGAACCTATTCGCAGACCAAGGTATGAATTTACATTGTTAATTTATATCTTATACCATCCTTGCATTCTATCGTGGCTTAATTTTAATTTCGAGGACGAAATTTTTACAAGTTGGGTAGAATGTAAAACCCCCTTCCTAGAAAATAGTATATACCCTTTTTATTTATTAATTATTAATTAAATTGTAGTAATTAGGTCCAAATAGGATAAATAGATTTTTAATAATTTTTTATATTAGGTGTTCCGGCCCTTAGATGACTTATGGGACCTTCAGGATTTTTTCGGAATTTATTCCATGTAGGAGACCCCTTGAGCAGTTGCTAGCCTACCGATGTGTACTACCCTATTCTATAAATTTTCTCATGAGTATATATATATATATGTATATACAAATATATATATATATGTATATATATTTTATAAAGAAAGAATGAAAGAAAAAGAAAAGAAATAAAAAGAATTAATATAATACTAACTAATATAATATAATAATACTAATAACTTTAGCACTTGATTCTTTAGCTAACCACTTTTCACTCCTCAGCAAAGGAGTTTGCTGTGAACAGCATGTGGACGTGTATCCAACCCATCCGCCCACATATTGACCCCCCTTCAGCGCCTTTGACTTCCAACCGCGGAAAAAAACCCATCCGCAACTCTCTCTCTCTCTCTAATATATTATATATATATATATAATATTAACTCTCAAAACCCTAACCTAATATTTCCAGACTTCCTCTTCCCATCTATAGCCGTCACCACAGCCAGAGAAGCCTCCCCAAGCCACCCAACCATCCCGTCGACGCCGACATCGCGGACTGCAGTCTCCCACTCGAGGCACCTTCGCTCCGGCACGAATTCCCGTTGACTCGCTCGACCAAACGCTGATCCGTTTTCATAGGTATGATCTTCCCTCAACCCTCTCCAGTATTTGTTTTATAGTCAACCTCGGAAAACGTGTGCCCCTAGGTGAAAAACAGCGTCCAAAGTGGACGGACAGACCAAATTCTGCAATCGCAGAATTCCAGATTGACCACCAATATTGCCGAGTTCGTATCTCCCACCACAGAGATCCAAATTCGGTGATTCTTTTTGATACCTGTAGATTAGATGACCTAGTTTATTTTCTGTATTATAACTTTGTGCTATTAGTCGCTGTGGACAGAAATATATTCGTCACAAAATTGCGCGCACCCACTTTTTCCGGTTTTCCAAAAGTGGGAGATCGGAGCGCGCCCCGCCGAACGGGACCGCCCCGCCGTGTGCCAAGTGTACCAAATGGTGCACACAGCATAACGGGACACGTGAAAATTCGTGGGGACTGATTCGGACGCGTGAGCGCGCCGGAATCAAGCCGTATCCGCGGACATATCTCGTGTCGCCACTTTTGTGGAACTCGCGTGTATTTTGTGCACGGTCGTCAGAATGCGACGAAACTTGCGCCACTGGACTCGTGGTAACGCGCTGGTCCTGTGACCCAAATTTCACGCATTTCTGAGACGGTTGACCAGATCGCCAATTGGCGGGCCCCATAGTTGACTTTTTGGACCAAATTTTGTTCGGCTCATCGGAATCCAAATTTGGACATACCGTTGGGTTCGTATTGACATCTAGAGTTGTTTGACCCATAGTTTGACCCATTTAGAGACTGTTACCCTCGGCACGCTTTTCGGTGCAAAGTGGGTCACACGTGGACCCCACTTTTGCTCGAAATTACCGTTTTGCCCCTGTGTCCAAATTGGACGAAAGGGATGTGCTTTTTAGCTATTTTGCTCATTCCGGAAACGTTGGTGATGTTTATTTCAGCATCCGGAGACGTTTGTTCGGAGTCCTTAGTTCCAGGTTCAGTGTCCTTGACATTTGGGCGCGTACACTTTACAGATTTCTTGCCAGGCAAGTATACCTTGCCATTGTACTGTTTTTACGTTCCATATGAGGCATGCATGTTTATTTTCTGTTTATTTAGTTCATTTATTTTAACTGCTATATAAACTGCGCGTCCAAGGAAACTTGGGTGCAACGACGGTGTCGTCGTACTATGTTTTTATTTATGTACATGCATTGGACCTACTTTATGAGACTACCCCATTTTCATGAGGCATTTATGTTTCATTGGCCATGACACTATTCTTACACGAGTGTGAGTCACATGTAGGACACGGACTTGCGTACTCGGCTGGCCCCCGGTACGTATAGGTCGTGCGACGGATAGGGATAACTGCCAATAGAAACTTTGCATGCTAGTAGACCTGGCGGTTATTAGAGGTTATCGTGTCATAGACATGACATGCTTAGAGCATGGGGTGGGGAGAACAACAAGTACCGCATTTGAGCTCCTTTACACATTTTTCTCCTGTACGCCCGGATTCTCCGCTGGGGATACGGGCCATGATGACCACTATATATTATGTACTATCAGGCGGGCCACCGGCGTTCAAAAGACGACGTGCCTTGTTAGGCCCCTGGATCTCCAATAGAGAACCATGCCAAATCCCAGTTTTTCAGCCAGATAGCTCACTTGTGGGGAAAGGTGTTCTTAACTGCATTCACATAGATGGTTAGGCGACCCCAATGGATGTTTATTTTCAGTACTTTATTGGCATGTGTTTCAGTATACTTGTTACGTCCCTCTGAGGACCTGGTCCATTTTCCAGATATAGATGAGCAGGAGTATCCGCAGGAGTATGGGCCTGGACCTGACGCTACCTATCAGTCTGAGACGATCTTATCTTCTGATTATATGTGATTCATTTGCAGCTGTTTAGAGATTCTAGTTGCTATTCTCTTCTAGACATTTATTCCTATATTAGAGTTTATTCTCTTCTCTCTTTAGTAGTTTATTATAGTCGATTTGCAGTGGATTTGTTTCCACCCGACTATTGCACTTTGAGATTACTATTTGAGACTACTTCTTTGATATTCAGTTATTGATTTTCTTTATCCTATTATTTGTGCTGTGGATGAGATATAGAACTGCGTGTGACTTGTTGTGACTTATATTTACCACTGTGGATTGGATATTCATGTACAGCGTACGTGTGTATATGGTTTCCATATATTGGAGTTCGTATACATACGGCTGGCGTGTTACGTATTCCTAGTCCTACGTATTTTGGGACTGGGACGTGACAACTTTCCATACAGCTTCTCCTTCCTCAACACATCCAACACAATCCTCAAATGCTCCTCCGGTGTCTTCGAGTATATGAGTATGTCGTCGATGAACACCACCACAAACTTGTCAAGGTACTGATGGAACACCTTATTCATCAAGTTCATAAATACCTCCGGTGCATTAGTCAACCCAAATGACATCACCATAAACTCGTACTGACCTACCGAGTTCTAAAAGCAGTCTTCGATATGTCCACCGGCTTCACCTTCACCTAGTGGTAACCTGATCTCAAGTCTATCTTAGAAAATATCTTGGCACCACTCAATTGATCGAACAGATCATCAATCCATAGAAAATGATACTTATTCTTGATAGTGAGATTATTCAAAGCCTTGTAATCAATGCACATGCGCACTGATCCATCCTTCTTCAGTACAAACAATATCGGGGCTCCCCACGATGAAGAACTCGATCTGATAAATCCCTTATCCTATAATTCGTCCACCTGCTTTTTCAGCTCGACCAGCTCGCTGTTGTTTACTCTATGGACATGTCGCAAAATTGGTTCTGCACCTGGCACCAAATCTATAGAGAATTCAATATCTCGATCTGGCGGCAACCCTGGCAATTTCTCAGGAAACACATCCAAGAACTCTGCTATCAACGGATGCGGCAACTCCTTGTCTTCCACCATAGCTCCATAAATAATACCTTCTTCCTGCTCCGTAGTTCCTCTAGAAAATTTGAACTCTGGCTCTCCCGGCAGACCAAATAAAACTCTACCTCCTCTACGATCTATGCTAGCACGGTGCCTACTCAACCAATCCATCCTGAGTACAATATCGTAGCTTGGAAGTGGCATTACAAGTAGACACGCACTCAACTCCCGGCCTCCTACAGTAACTCTCCGATCCTTATAAATATCATTAACCAGGATAATGCCTCCCCGATCATGATCTTGCAAGTCCTAAGCAAAGACTCAGCTACCAAACCATGCTTCAGAGCAAAAGAAACAGATACAAAACTATGGGAAGCACCACTATAAAATAAAGCTAAAGCTGGAATGGAATGGAAATAAGAAGAATAGAACCTGCGATGACATCTCCGGTGGGTTCATCCTCCTCGACCGTCATAGCAAATGCTCGTCCCTGACATGCATCTCCTTGCTGCTGATGTTGGACATAACGCTGCTGTTGTGTCGAAAGTGGTCCCCTCGGCTGTACTGCAGGTGGTCTCGCCTGTGCCCTCGGAGCTGAAGCTGCTCCCTGAACTGCACGACGAGGATTGGAAGGACACTCCCTCAGCTGATGCCCTTCAGTACCATAATGCAAATAAACTCCTAACCTCCTCCTGCAAACTTCTCAAATATGGCCGGGCTTCTTACAGTAGTGGTAGAAAGATTGCTGTAACTGTCTCTGCTACTGTGGTGCATGGTGAAACGACGTTCTAGCTGGAGTCTGGTGCTGTTAAGGCTGCTGGAAAGGCCTGGACTGGAAATGAGAACGTTTGGCAGATACTGCACTGCTGTTGGCCCCCAAAAAAGAATCACGGTCTCTCTTGGGCTTCAAACTCAACTCCCGCTCAACCTTGCGTGCCTCCACAAGTATCTCCGAGTATGTCTCATAAAAAGATGGAATGAGGATCTTCACTTCCCAATTTAGACCCTCACGGAAACGAATAGCCCGAACCTCCGGCTCTCTCACCAAATACTCTGTAAATCGGCTTAACCTGCCGAACTCCGCACCGAACTCCTCCACAGACATGCTCCCCTGAATGTGACTCTCAAACTGCCTCCCCAAGTCTTTCCTGTCTCCCCGAGCAAAAAACTTCTTCTTGAAGAGGTCCTTGAATACTTCCCAAGACTGTCCCGTGTTAACCAGAATCGGCTCATTCCTGAACTAAGTACGAGCGACGTCGAACAGTTGAAGTCCTACAGCCTCAACCTTCAGATCCTCAGAAAGACGGGATACCTTCATAAGACGCTCAATATCCTCGAGCCAATCATCAGTATAGACGATGCCCTCCATCCCCTTAAAGACCCTAGGCTCCAGCTTCTTGAAGTCCTGAATGTTATCTGGCCGAAGCTGAGCAACCTGAGGAACATCCTGCTGCTGGACCAAAACTCCTCTCTCGACTGCGGTACGATCAAGCTGATGAGCACTCTCGATGCCCTGTCGTAAAATGTCGGTCTGCCTATGATGTGCCTCTGACTGAGCCCTTTGTGCCTCGAGCATCTCATAAAATAGTGTAAACATCTGTGTCGCCTCTGCTGGCACAAGAGGTAGAAAGCCCTCAGATACAACTGGCACAGTCCTCTGAGTAGGTGGTGGACCTTCGAAAGCAGCTGATACTCCAATCACCGGAGAAGTGACTGGTGCAGGCCCTAGGGATATCGCAAACCTCTCAGAAGCTGCTTCCCCAGCTGCGATCTAGTCTTAGGCGGCATCCTTAGACAAAACGAAGAAAAAAATTAATATGGCACAAGATGTAAGACACTCAAGGAAAGGACATATTAAGAGATCAAGTAACAATATCAAAGGAGAATAGTTGAATGAATCAAAAGAATTTTTCTTAGGTGTGATTGAGTATTCTCAGCCTATAGCCTATATCATATATACTAAATCAGGCTTGCAGTAGTACAACTAAATCGTCGCACTACCACGATATCACACAACTTGTGAAGCCTGACCTGCATGAGCCACCACTAAAAATGTGTCACGACCCGCACCCGGTGTAAGGGTACAAGTCAGGAACAACGCCTAGCCTATGCCACAGAATTGACGGTAGAACGCTGTCTGGGTAATCTATCTAGCAATATAATGAACCACCAACAATAACAATATACTCAATCACAGATCTAAGATAGAACGAGCACGAATATGATAAAGAATAGAATAGTCACATACAACTCATGAGTCTGAAATAATACATCAATAAGTTTGAAAGAAATACTAACAAATAAGCTGGAGACAAATTCAGTACCAAGAATACTAAGAAGCTACTAAACTCGGGTCATCTGTCTCAGTTGGGATAAGTCCCTCCTGAGCCAGGGTCTCTGACTCTAAATCCACAACATCCTGAGATCCATAATGTGTAGGGTACCAGTCCTCAGTGTCATCTGGAAAAAATATATCCAGTCAGGAAAGGAGCAGAGTACATCTCTAACAGCAGTTCTAATCAATGATAAAAACTATGTAACAGTAAATAGATGTGAATATACAAGATGCACAATAGATACAATGAGATATATATAATAAGGAAATACTAGAATAAATACAATAATGAGCAATATGTCAATGAACAAGAATACTAATATCTAAGTGTGCGAGTACTAGCTTTAACACGTGATCGACTTGGGAACATGATACAAGATTTATGGCCTGGCTAATCATACGTGCGATGTATGATTAACACTATTCAATGAACAAGACTTGATACAAGGAGGGTATGATCACATATCTACACTAAAATACTTTCCACCCCAACTGGTATAATAGATCCAACCATGGTATGCTATGGCACGGGATTCTCTAGGAAGGTAGTAAATCTCCCCGAGAATCAGTGTTTGTATATGCACAAGATAATCAATGAAACAAAACTTGCACAAGATACACCATATACAAGGAATAACACCTCATGACGAGATTCGGATATACCAATCCGTGTAATCATCGTGTCAAGAAACATGGATATCTACACTAGATACAATGAACATAGAGGATATCATAAATGAGAAACTATCAGAGAATATACTCGCCTGAAGTCCAATGAATAGTCTCACAGATGTCTGATACGGTGCCTCAAAGACCTAGATATGGAATACAACATCAATACAAGGTTCCGGAAGAAAATAAGTTAAACTAGTCAACTTCTAGGTCAACAAGTCAACACTAAGTCAAAAGTCAAACTAGGTCAACTCTAAGGTCAACTAAGGTCAACTATGGTCAACTATCTATTTCTAGGTTACAAAAGTTTAACACAAAGATATTAGGTTCAAACACTAAAATCTAGGTCATAAACTACATCTTAGGGTACTAGGATACCGTATCTTTGGATACGTAAAACAATAGAAAAATATCACGTATTAATATCAAATAATTTATTTATTATATAAATCATAATTACAAACATTAAATAGATATCTTGATTTTGAACCAACTTGGTATCTCAATACTAAACTATAACATTGATACCCAAACCCAATACCTTGGGTATCCCCACTTACCTTGGTATTTACCTTGGTATCTCAAGATAATACCCACTACTTTTACTTATGCTAACTACCCTTAAATATAATATATGCTACACTAATTATTATACATATAGTATACTATAATACAAATAGCAATTAGGAACATATTTACATATATATTAATTATCATATATATATATATATATATATATATATATATATATATATATATATATATATATATATATATATATATATATATATATATATATATATATAAACAGCCAAAGCCCTGTCTGCTGTCGCTAAAAATTGTTGTTGCTGCTGTTACTCTGCTATTTTAGTGACAGATTCCTGCTGCTGTCGCCAAAGCTGTCGCTAAAGCCTCTGATAAGGCTGTTGATACTCTGCTGTTTCAGCGACGCTTCTCTGCTATCGTCGCTAACTGCTATCGCTATAGCGGTTGTTGCTGTTGTTATTACTGCTGCTGCATTCAGCGACGCTTGCTGTCACTGTTGCTCTTGCTGCTGCTGCTGTGTTGTTGGTATTGCTGTTGTTGTTGCGACGCTCCTGCTGTCGCCAAAGCTCATGTCTTCTATCACTAATATATATATATATATATATATATAATATATATATATATAACCCACATAATATATCTATACAATATACATATAATACTACTAATAACTATACATACACCCATACATAGTAATATGTACATAATACCCCATAATAACATACACACACATACATAGTAATATGTTTATAACAACATCCATACGTATATGTACATAAACATATACACCAATAAAACATACATTATATGGTTATAAACACATATAAATATCTATTAACATATACATATCTATATATATACTACAATATATATATATATATATATATATATATATATATATATATATATATATATATATATATATATATATATATATATATATATATATATATATATATATGCGTGTGTGTGTGTGTGTGCGTAGAAGAATAGTTACATACACTATATACACATATAGTATATATATAGATACATAGATCTAAGACACAACATTACATAAATAATGTATATATATATATATATATATATATATATATATATATATATATATATATATATATATATATATATATATATATATACTTCTCCATGAAATAAGAACACAAGAGAATTAGATCTACAATTAATTGCACACATATGGAACATATCGTCCCGTATCCCACTAGATCAAGGATACGCATACGACATGAGTCCACCATACATCCAAACGTACCCCAAAGGACACGAACAAGTCGTATATATTATTTATGAATAATACGAAGAGTCAAATACAATTCTACGTGTCCGTGTCAAAATATTACATGTTCAAAGTCCCGTATCGGAAGAATTTTTTTAAATCAATACGTATCACCAAATTGTTGGGATACGACCTACACGTACCCAATTATGGACATGACACTAGCCCCAAACACACAAGAATATGCCAAATTGATCTATAGGTGTCATGCCCCAGTCCCAAAATATCGAGGGACTAGACACGTGGCAATGGCCAGCAGCACACATCGATAGGCAAACCCAATTTAATGGACCCATCATGATGTACTTAAGCTGTAAAACAACAATAAGGGTTTAATATACTAATCTCATCCACAGTAAAATAAATACAGTAATACGAAATATAAATCAACATCAAGTCTCAATAAAATATATCTCGGGGAACAACCCGATAATATGTCTGATACATCAATTCATTAGACATGAAATAAGAGTCTAACAATAGAAATAACTGAGTATAATAACCAGATACTCAGGAGAAATCCTCGGCGATCACCTTGTCCTCGAGTTCTGGTACTGCTCCAATGACTGCTCTTGTTCCTGCTTCTGCTCCTGCTAATGCTCCTGTCCCGTATACCTCGGGATAGATCTCCTCTGCTATTCCTGGGGATGTAATCCGGATCCAGGTCCTCAGGAGACATAGCAAGCTACAAGAATAACTCAAGCCATAATAAATGCAGTGCAATAATAAATGAAATAATAGGGTAAACTATATAACCAGCTAAGTGATATGCAAGATGAGAGCATCACTAGAACTCAGGCTGAGACCAATACAAGCTCGGTGTCGGGGAACCGGTAGCAGTGATATCGCTAGTAGAGTACCTAGCTCTGATGTAGAGTCTAAGGCCTCATAATAATAAATATATATATAAATCAGCATGTAGCCTGTGTGTCTCTCCCCACCCAATGTAATCACACGTCTCATGTCCATGACACGCAAGATCATGTCTAATGCAACAAGTCATATGATATCTAAGCATGTATAAAGTATATGTCACAAAACATGTATCCTATACAGAATCACCATGAATATCCCAGGAAGATTCTGTCTCATGAATAGTATCAGGTATCCTGGGTATGACGTACTCGATAATACAAGAACGAAAATGTATAGGGTTTCGATATCCATCTCTAGTGATGTTACACAACTCCGCGTACGGCGTTGACACCCAAATATTATTCGGACGCTAAGTAATGTCACTCGGTCCTAGGTTGAACAAAGATATTACAGTAATAAATTAAGAGAATAGTATAAACAAATGCTGCAAGTATGGCAATGTACACTTGCCTGGGGTTCTGGCTCCAACTGCTGCTCTGGTATCAGCGGAATCTGCAGGTACTCCTCCGAATAGTAAAATAAATGTTACCATCAGATTCAGAAGACATTAAATAGCTAGAATTGCCTGTCCATAAGTCCAATTTGGATACAGGGACAAAAGTGACAGTTTCTGGTCAAAGCGGACTCCACATGTGGCCTGCTTTGCACCAAAAAACGTGCCAGAGATAATGTCCTGCAAATTTGCCAAACTTAGTGTCTACAAGTACAGAACGACGATACAAACCCAACAGAATGTCCAGAACTGGATTCCGATGAGCCGATCACAAAATCGCCCGTCAAGTAGAGCCGTGGGGCCCACGATACGCAATTTTGTCAACGTTCTCAGAATCAAACCAAACTTGGGTCACAGGACCAGCGTATTGCTGCGAGTCCGATGGCATAAGTTTCGTTTTGATACGACATGCGTACATGAAGTTACAACGAGTTCCAGAACATGACCGATACGGGGTGTTGTCGACGGATACGCGTTGCTTCCGGTGTGCACGCACATCCAAATCAACTTTTGTAAAATCACACACGTCCGAATTAACGGCACGCACCTTTCGGTGAAGTCCGCATACGACCAAGTCGTCCCGTTTAGCGGGGCACACCCAGTTCCGGAAAAAATTAGGGTATTTATTTTTCTAATTTTGCGTCGCAGTTTGCGATCGCCACAGGATGCGATACCCCGAACAAATTACACGGGTTTCGAGAGGGTCACACAGTCTACGCGTCATAGCAGATGGAATGGAAAATGGGGCTGCGAGGAGAGAGAAACAGTCACCTGAACAGGGCGTCGAAGATGACTGAAATACTCATTTTTGTGAGGTGGCACGACACGGCACAGCCGGCGGGTGGCTCTGCTAGGGTTTTTGCGGGACGCTGCTGGGGTCGCCGGGGTAGCTGCGGTGGCGCTGGAGTCGTCGGCGGGTCATGCGGAGGCGGCGCTGGTGGTCACGGCGGAGGAGGCGACAGGGTTCAGTTGGGTTCGTTGAGGGGGCTGCTGGAGGAGGCGCTGGGGAACTCGGCGGGGAGGAAGAAGGAGGCGCTGACGGAGGCGGAGCTGGAGGGTTGACGCGGTGGTGAGTGGGGGTGGCAGAGGAGGAAGGCGGTGGGGCGATCGGGGAGAGTGGTGGTGGAGGAAGTGGGAGACGACGGTGGAGGTTTTATAGGGTGGTGGTGGCGGTCCGTTAGGGAGGTGGAGAGGCGCAGGGAGCGGGGTGGTGAGGTGGAGAGGCGCGGCGGGTTCGGAGGTGAAGCGACGCGACGGCTGCGGTGGTTACAGGAGCGGCGGAGTCGAGGAAGGGAACGGCCGCGAGGGCGTCGGGGTTTCGACGGTTAGGGATTGCTACACTAACGGGTATGGTTGCGGGTTTTGGGTCGGGTTTAGATCCGACCCGACCTGCTAGGATTCAGGGTTGGTTTAATTGGGTTGGTCCGGTTTGGGTATTGGTTCATTAAACTGGGTTTATTTTGGGTTTAATAAAAATATTAATTTTTAGGTCTTTAAAAATAGTTCTGGGGTCCAATAAATTCCAGAAAAATTACCCTATGTCTAATATTTTATTTTACACAAAAAAATATTATTTTCATAATATATAATATTTATTAAAAATATTTAAAATTATTTAATACCAGAATACCTTGATTTTAATTAGTTAAAAATTCCAAAAAATTCTGAAAATTTGTTTTTAAAAACCTAAAAAATCTGGGGGTTTACAATCTACCCCCTTTAAGAGGATTGCATCCTCGCAATCAAAGAATAACATAACCGATTAGCAGAGATGACACGGATTGCAAAACAGGTTCAAAGCACGACACAACCAAAGAATCATGATAAAGGAGAATCAAAGGATGAGGGTTAAGCAAAACACCTAGGAAAGAAAAATATTATTTCCCTAAGCAAAGAAAGTTATGTAAATTCAAGAGTGAAGAAAATCTGGTTAAAGCAAGAAAACTATAGCTTAGAAAACTAGGTTATCAATTATTAATAAGTTCAAAATACTAGGTTATAGGCTAAGGTCGTGAACTAACAAGCACGAGCTAAAGCAATGCATCTATGAATAACTTACGCACATTTGCTACTCCGCGAGTCTGCGCGTCCTCCAAGGTCATCGCAAAAGCTTGTTCGCGTACTTGTGGAGGTGCCCTCTGCTGTTGCTGGGCCTGTCGGAAGAGTGCTGCTTGTGGTGCCAAGGGTGGCCTCGGCTGATATCTTCCCGGTGCTGGTAAGGCTTCTCGGTGAATCATCGGTGTTTCTACTTGATGTGTTGTGCAATCTCTGGCTAAGTGTTGTCTGGATCCGTAAATCAAGCACATTCCCAACTTGAGTCTGCACTCTCTCTCAATATGGCCTACCTTGCCACAGTAGTGACAAGTAGGAAGGAATGAGGCTCCTGGTGCTGCACTCGGTGGTGGATTTATTTGTTGACGGTTTGCAGACTCCTCTTGTGATGCTCTGGTTGGTGCTGGTAAATATGGCCTTTTCAGGCTGGATTCTTTCCTGGTGACGCGCTCCATGCATCGGGCTGCAGCAAGAACGTCCGAGTAAGAAGTAGGTGCAACGGATCCGATCAATCTCTGTAGCTCAAAGTTTAGTCCGTCGAAGAAATTTTTAGCCTTTTCCTCTTCTGTCGGGATCAAAGTAGGGGCGAAGCGACTCAGACGGATGAACTCCGCATTGTACTCTTCCACTGTCATATTGTCCTGAGTGAGGCGATTGAACTTGTCCCGAAGTTCTGACCGAGCAATAGCTGGAATATACATCTCCTGAAAGAGTCTAGAGAACTCTTCCTAAGTGACTCGGTCTGGTCCGAGCCTTGTCTCCTCAGATAGCCACCAGTGATGTGCATTGCCCATCAACTGCATCCGGACGACAGTCATCCAACGCTCTCTTAGAATCTCAACTGCTTCTAATTGATGTTGAGTGTTTGTGAGCCACTCATGAACTTCAGTGGGCTCCTCCTTACCTGAAAAGGTACGAGGCTTCAGCTGGCGAAAATCGGTGATAGAGCTCGTCGTTGGCCGTCGTGCTTGTAGATTCGCCTGCTCCAGTGCGATCACAAAACTGTTTCGTAGAGCCTCTTGTTGAGCTTGCATCATTGCGTAGATCATTTGAAATATCTATTCTATTTCCATAGCCTGCCCTTGTGGGAATACGGACATTGGTGGAGTAAACAACGATGGAGGTGGGATGTCATCACGCCGAAACCTTGAGGTATGCTGATTGGCTTGACTGCTTTGATGTGCTGATTGACCTCCATCCACTAGTATTACTTTATTTTTGTTGGTTACCACAGCATCTCGTGGTGATCCTGCAGGAGTCTCATTCCTTGCTGGTGGATCCATTACTCTGCATCTAAAATAAACTATAAGAGGCGCACAAAAATCAAGGCAGGATGCAAGTCAAGAAATTCGAATTCGATATAGAGATCAAGAACGATTCAATCAAGTAGATGAGATCCTATAACTTATCCTATCCTTATCGTAGGCTTGCTCGATTCCTAAGTTGAAATCGAACAATTTAGTCGTTGACCTGCATGGGCCACCACAAAAACCATATCACGCCCCAGTCCCAAAATATCGAGGGACTAAATACGTGGCGATGGCCAACAGCACACATCGATGGACAAACCCAATTTAATGGACCCATCAGGATATACTTAAGCTGTAAAACAACAATAAGGGTCTAATATACTAAACTCATCCACAGAAAAATAAATACAGCAATATGAAATATAAATCAACATCAAGTCTCAATAAAATATATCTCGGGGAACAACCCGATAATATGTCTGATACATCAATTCATTAGACAGGAAATAAGAGTCTAACAAAAGAAATAACTGAGTATAATAACCAGATACTCAGGAGAAATCCTCGGCGATCACCTCGTCCTCAAGTTCTGGTACTGCTCCAATGACTGCTCATGTTCCTGCTTCTGCTCCTGCTAATGCTCTTGTCCCGTATACCTCGGGATAGATATCCTCTGCTATTCCTGGGAACATAATCCAGATCCAGGTCCTCAGGGGACATAGCAAGCTACAAGAATAACTCAAGCCATAATAGATACAGTACAATAATAAATGAAACAATAGGATAAACTATATAACTAGCTAAATGATATGCAAGATGAGAGCATCACTAGAACTCAGGCTGAGACCACTACAAGCTCGGTGCCGGGAAGCCGGTAGCAGTGATATCGCTAGTAGAGTGCCTAGATCTGATGTAGATTCTAAGGCCTTATAATAATATATAAATATATAAATCATCCTGTAGCCTGTGTCTCTCTCCACCCAATGTAATCACACGTATCATGTCCATGACACGCAAGATCATATCTAATGCAGCAAGTCATAATGATATCTAAGCATGTATAAAGTATATGTCATGAAACTTGTATCCTATACAGAATCACCATGAATATCTCAGGAAGATTATGTCTCATGAATAGTGTCAGGTGTCCTGGGTATGGCATACTCGATAATGCAAGCACGAAAATGTATAGGGTTTCGATATCCATCTCTAGTGACGTTACACAACTCCGCATACGGCATTGACACCCGAATATTATTTGGATGCTAAGTAATGTCACACGATCCTAGGTTGAACAGAGATATTACAGTAATAAATCAAGAGAATAGTATAAACAAATGCTGCAAGTATGGCAAGGTACACTTGCCTGGGGTTCTAGCTCCAACTGCTGCTCTGGTATCAGCGGGATCTGCAGGTACTGCTCTGAATGCTAAAATAAATATTACCATCAGATTTAGAAGACATCAAATAGCTAGAATTGCCTGTCCATAAGTCCAATTTGGACACAGGGTCAAAAGTGACAGTTTCTGGTCAAAGCGGGGTCCACATGTGGCCCGCTTTGCACCGAAAAATGTACCAGAGACAATATTCTCCAAACTTAGTGTCTATAAGTCCAGAAAGACGATACAAATCCAACAGAATATCCAGAACTGGATTCCGATGAGCCGATCACAAAATCGTCCATCAAGTGAAGCCGTGGGCCCCACGATATGCGATTTTGTCAACGTTCTCAGAATCGAACCAAACTTTGGTCACAGGACCAGCGTATTGCTGCAAGTCCGATGTCGCAAGTTTCATTTTTATACGACGTGCGTACATGAAGTTACAATAACTTCCAGAACAGGGCCAATACGGGTGTTATCGACGGATACGCGTTGATTCTGGTGTACACGCACATCCAAATCAACTTCCGCAAAATCTTACACGTCCGTGTTAACGGCGCGCACCTTTCGGTGAAGTCCGCACCCGACCAAGTCGTCCCGTTTAGCGAGGCGCACCCAGTTCCGGGAAAAATTAGGGTATTTATTTTTCTGATTTTGTGTCGCAGTTTGCGATCGCCACAGGATGCGATACCCCGAACAAATTGCACGGATTTTGAGAGGGTCACGCAGTATACGCGTCACAGCAGACGGAACAAAAAATAGGGCAGCAAGGAGAGAGAAACAGTCACCTGAACAGGGCGCCGAAGATGACTGAAATACGCATTTCCGCGAGGTGGCGCGATACGGCACGGCCGGCGGGTGGCTCTGCTAGGGTTTTTGCGGGCCGCTTCTGGGGTCGTCGGGGTAGCTGCGGCGGCGCTGGAGTCGTCGGCGGGTCAGACGGAGGCGGCGCTGGTGGTCGCGGTGGAGGAGGCACCGGGGTTCAACGGGGTTCGTTGAGGGGGCTGCTGGAGGAGGCGTCGGGGAACTCAGCGGGGAGGAGGAAGGAGGCGCTGACAGAGGCAGAGCTGGAGGGTAGATGCGGTGGTGAGTGGTTGTGGCAGAGGAGGAAGGCGGTAGGGCGATCGGGGAGAGTGGTGGTGGAGGAATTGGGAGACGACGGTGGAGGTTTTATAGGGTGGCGGTCTGTTAGGGAGGTGGAGAGGCGCGGGGAACGGGGGAGCCGGCTGGTGGAGATGTAGAGAGGCGCGGAGGGTCCGAAGGCGAAGCGACGCGGCGGCAGCGGCGGTTACAGGAGCGGCGAAGTCGGGGAAGGGAATGGCCGCGGGGGAGTCGTGGTTTCGACGGTTAGGGATTGCTACAATAACGGGTAGGGTTGCGGGTTTCGAGTCGGGTTTAGATCCGACCCGACCCGCTAGGGTTCAGGGTTGGTTTAATTGGGTTGGTCCGGTTTGGGTATTGGTTCATTAAATCGGGTTTATTTTGGGTTTAATAAAAATATTAATTTTTAGGTCTTTAAAAATAGTTCTGGGTTCCAATAAATTTCAGAAAAATTACCCTATGTTTAATATTTTATTTTACACCCAAAAATATTATTTTTATAATATTTTAATATCTATTAAAAATATTTAAAATTATTTAATACCAGAATACCTTGATTTTAATTAGTTACAAATTCCAGAAAAATTCTACAAATTTATTTTTAAAAACCTGAAAAATCTGGGGGTTTACAATAAGACCAATTGATACACACAACAAATGTCAATATCGAAATTCTCCCAAAATTGACACAAAAAGTACCATAACTTTCACAATAGGCCTCATATGAACACAAAACTAAATCCTATGGGTAGCCTATGCATATGGGTTAATTTCTCATTGTTAAATATCAGATTTAGAACCTAATTTAAGGGGGAAAAACTGAATTATACCTATTGGGAGATGGATTTCCAATGCAACCTCTAAATATGATAAAATTGGCCTCCAACTTGTAGATCCTTGCTCCTCTTTGTAGATCATTTCTTCCTCCTTCTAGATCCTTGCTCCACTATCCTCCAATGGTAATTTGGAAAGGAATTAGGATAAAATTTGGTAGGGAAATAAAGTGGGAATAAAGGAATTTGGTTGAGAAAAATTTTAGATCTAGTTTTGAAATAAAAAGAGGAGAGAGAAATCAATTCCCCCCTCTTTAATAGGCCGGCCCCTTCTACCCCTTCCTCAAGCTACTATATAATATCCATTATACCCCTTGGGGCCTCTCATGAAGAAATAATTAAGGAAGGAAGCTTCTAGTCTAATGGTTTAATTAATTTTAATCCATCTCCTAATCAATGGGCTTTCTAATTGGGCTCAAATCTAACAATTAATACATGTTGATCCATGAGTCTAAACTAAACTAGCTAGGTCCACTACACCATTCTAAAATAAATAAATAAATAATACCTAACAATAATTATATAATACAACAAATAACTATTATCAAGCACAATATTTAATTAATTAAAAAATTACTAAAATACCCTTTCCTAGAAAATGTGGTAGTGACAAGTCTACCCTCCTTAAAATAATTTCGTCCTCAAAATTCAAAGACGAAAACTACACCCAGAAAATAACATAACATAACAATGAATAGAGCTAACTATGAAAGAACATAACAGTTAGGAAAGAACATACCTCAAGGCACAAATAAATATGGATAATGCTCTCGTATTTTATCCTCCCTCTCCCAGGTAGACTCCCCCGGAGAGTGATGCCTCCATGCGACGGGCAACAAAGGAATAGTCTGGTTCCTTAGCACCTTCTCTCTCCGATCCAGAATCTCAACTGGCTGCTCTGGATAGCTAAGAGTAGGGCCCACCTCTATCTCCGAGTGATCCAATACATGACTAGGATCTGCCACGTACCGTCTTAATTGTGACACATAAAACACATTATGCACTCTCTCTAATGCAGGTGGCAAGTCTAGCCTATAAGCAACTGCACCGATCCTCTCTAGAATAGTGAAAGGTCCGATGAATCGCGGACTAAGCTTTCCGCCTCCACCGAAGCGAATCGTGCCTCGTGTCAGAGAAATCATCAGAAACACCAAACCACCCACCTAGAACAAAATACTACCTTAAGAACTTAATCTATAACAAACAACCAATAACAAGCACAAAACAAAAATCTAAACTATACCTCGAACTCCAAAGGTCTCCGTTGGCTATCGGTCCAATGACGCTGTCTGTCCTGCGCCACACAAAGTTTGTCTCTGATCAACTGAACCTTCTCTGTTATATCTACAACCATCTCTGGCCCAAGCAAAACTCTCTCTCCAACATCGTCCCATGATAAGGGATTATGACACCTCAGACCGTACAGAGCTTTAAAAGGTGACATCTCTATACTAGCCTGGTAACTGTTGTTATAAGCAAACTCTACCAAATGGAGATGGTCCTCCCAAGAACCCCAAAAATCTAGTACATAAGTGCGCAACATATCCTCAAAAGTCTGAATAGTCCTCTCTGACTGTCCATCTATCTGGAGATGATATGCAGTACTGAACTTGAGCTGAGTGCCCAAACTCTCCTACAAACTCCTCCAGAAATGAGAAGTGAAACAACTATCCCGATCCGAGACTATGCGGACGGAAACTCCATGTATCCTAACGATCTGCCTCACATACATCTTTGCCAGCTTCTCCATAGATAAATCCACCTTAAAAGGCAAAAAGTGGGTCGACTTGGTCAACCTATCAACGATGACCCAAATCGCGTCTTTTCCTCCTGGAGATCGTAGAAGTCCGGACACAAAATCTATAGTAATGTGCTTACACTTCCACTCTAGAATTGGTAATGACTGAAGCAAACCTCCTGGCCTCTGCCTCTCGGCTTTCACCTACTGGCACACTAAGCATCTGGATACAAACTATGCAACTTCCCTCTTCATGCCATACCACCACACACTCTCTCGCATATCCCGATACATCTTGTTGGCACCTGGATGCATGGAATACTAAGAGTGATGTGCTTTCTGTAACACCTCCTCATACAGATCTGTCACGCTCCAGTCCCAAAATACGTAGGACTAGGAACACGTAAGAATGCCAGCCGCATGGATATGGCAACTGTAAACACCCTGAATTTTGAGAGTATTTTTAAGATGAGTTATTACGAATTTTGGTATTTTCTGGAATTTAAGGCGAAGATGATTGTGATTTAAAGAATTTTCAGTGTGACCAAATGATGTCAAATTATTCTAGAAATAATAAATTATGATGCACCATAGAAAACCGAACCTACAGTATTTTTCGGTGAATTATTTGGACCCCGGAAACGAGTTTTAAGCTTAAAAGAGCTATTGGATTTCTAAGCCGAACCAAACCACCTTCGAGAACCCGACCCGTTGGCTGAACCCTACCCGCATGTATACTATAGTAGCTTTATAGGTTGACCTAGGGATCTGTGCCGTCACCCCTCTCATCCAGCATTATCCGCCGACTCCCCTTGCCGATCATTGCCGCCGCCTTCCGCCGGGTTGCTCAGCCGACCGTACCCTCCCCCGAATCCAGCGTCCCCGACCGGCGGCTCTCCCCCGCAGTCGACTCGGCACCCCGCTCCGCCTGAGAACCCTCGCGCCGACCAACTCCGGTCTGCCGTAGCGCAGCCCTCGACCGGCCGCAGTGCACGCCGCTCCAGCAGCAGCGTCCCCGACCGATCGGAACAGCCCCACCCGCCGGCGGAACTGAGCCCGCCCGCTGTGCGAATTCCCAGACCGAGCGGAGCCCGCCACGCGGTGTCCCCGACCGGACGTGTCGCGGCCTCGAGTTCCCTGACTTCTCGTAGCCTTGGTGATTCACAGCAGCGTCCCCGCAGAACCCGGACACGTCCAGGATACGAATCCTGGATCGAAGTGACTCACGTACACTTGAAGAACAGAACTCACGGGGCCCTGTACAGGTACTGATTTCTCTCACCTCGTAACTCCGAATTAGTTTTCGTCAGTTGCTATGCGTAGACTGTTTAACCCTCTCGGTGCCCGTGCAACTCGCTCGGTGCATCGCGTCTTGTGGTGATCGCACACCGCGATCCAAAAACAGGAAAAACAACACCCTGTTTCACCCCGGAACTGAGTACGACCCGCCAATCGGGACGACTTGGTCGCACCCGTTCTTTATCGAACCGTGCGCGACGTTGATACGGTCGTGTAGGATTTCGCAGAAGTCGATTCGGAGGTGTGTGCACCCCGGAATCAACGCGTATCCGCCGACGACACCCAGTATCCGTCCTTTCTGGAACACGCTGTAACTTTGTGTACGCACGTCGGATCGAGACGAAACTTGTGCCATCGGACTCATAGCAATACGCTGGTCCTGTGACCCAAGTTTGGTCCGATTCCGAGAACGTTGACAAAATTACGTATCGTGGGCCCCACAGGCTCCACTTGACGGGTGATTTTGAGATCGGCTCATCGGAATCCAATTCTGGAAGTTCCGTTGGGTTCGTATCATCGTTCCTGACTTGTAGACACTGAGTTTGCAGAATTTGGAGACCTTTGACCCAGACACGCTTTTCGGTGCAAAGTGGCCCACATGTGGACCCCGCTTTAATCCGAAAATGACCTTTTTGCCCCTGTGTCCAAATTGGACGTAAGGACAGGCATTTCTAGCTATTTGACATCTTCTGAGACTAGTGGTGATGTTTATTACAGCTTTTGGAGTAGTACCTACCGGATCCATCGATACAGGGACAGTTGTTGGTATTCGGACATCAGGCAAGTGTACCTTGCCAAACATGCAGCTTTGTTATTTATTTCCTTGACTTAGTTATACATTAGTGGGCAAGTGTACCTTGCCAAACTCTGCAGCTTAGTTATCTATTTTCCTTGCTTTATATATTACTGTACATGCTTAACCTAGGACCGTGTGACGTACTTAGCGTCCGATTATCAGTCGGGTGCCGACACTGTACGCAGTGTTGGGTACGGTCATCTAGAGATGGACATCCGTGACACTTTATATGCTCGTACTTGTCTTATCAAGTACCCTATGACCCAGGACACTTGACACTATTCATGAGACAGGATTTTCCCGAGATATTCGTGGTGATTCTGTATAGGATACAGGACATGGCCATTATATTCTTAGATACTTTATGACTTGTTGCATTTAGCTATGATCACGCTTGACATGGGCATGAGACGTTATGGTCATGATATGCGTGGTTACATTGGGTGGGGAGAGACACACAGGCTACAGGCTGTATTTAAATATATCTTCTATTATTGAGAGGTCGTAGACTCTCGTAGCAGAGCTAGACCCACTACCGGTTATTACCGCTACCGGCTCCCCGACACAGAGCTTGTAGTGGCTCAGCCTGAGTTTTAGTGTTGCTCTCACTTGCATTTCACTTAGATTGGTTACATATTTACCTATTGCTTCATTTAGTTATTTATTTGCTGCACTGTTATTTATTTATTGGCATGAGCTTTCTTGTACCTTGCTATGTCCCCTGAGGACCTGGATCCGGATTTTGTCTCCAGGATTTGAGGACGAGATTTATCCCGAGGTATACGGGACTGGAGCAGGAGCTGATTCAGGAGCTGTACCACCATCTGAGGACGAGGTCTTAGCTGAAGACTTCTCTTGAGCATCCATGTCCCATGCTCAGCTTTTATTATTTATTTTAGTCTTTTATTTCTGGTCTGTTGAACCATTGTACTAGATATTTATCGGGTTGTTCCCCGAAGTACTTTGTGAGACTAGATGATGATTTACATTCCTTATTTATCCTGTGGATCATACTTTATATTTTGTGTGGATGAGATTAGTTGTGCCATGATTGTCGTAGACTTGTTTTACAGCTTAAGTATGCCCTGATGGATCCATTAAATTGGGTTGTCCATCGGTGGGTACTGCTGGCCATTATCACGCGTCCGGTCCCTCGGTATTTTGGGACTGGGGCGTGACATGGTTTTTGTGGTGGCCCATGCAGGTCTACGACTAAATTGTTCGGTTTCAACTTAGGGACCGAACCAGCCTGCCCTAAGGATAGTATAAATCATAGGATCTCATCCATTATTAACCATTTGTTGAACTCTATATCGAACTCGAAATTTGTTACTTGAATTGCATCCTGTATTGATTCCTCTGAGCGTTCTTATAGTTTATCTTTTTGCAGAGTAATGGATTCCGGGAACAGAGATGATATTCCCTTGGATACGCCGCACGACGCTGTGGTTACTTATGGAGACGGAGTGACACCAGGGGATGGAGGACAAGCATCGCAGAGTGATCAAACCGGACAGCCTAATCCAAGGTTCCGGAGAGATGACATCCCACCCCCACCACAGTTCACTCCCCAGATGCCAGTATTCCCGCCAGAACAAGCCATGGACGGGCAACAGATGTTCCAGATGATGTATGCTATGATGCAAGCACAGCAACAGATTCAGCAGGAGGCCCATCGGCAGGAGGCCGAGTATCTGAGGACCAGCCTGGTATCCGCATTGGAGCAGGCAAATCCCCCAACGAGGAGAACATCGACGGGATCTATCACTGATTTCCGTCATCTCAAGCCTCGCACATTTTCTGGTAAAGAAGGGCCAACGGAAGTTCATGAGTGGCTCACCAACATTCAGCATCAGTTGGAAGCCGCTGAACTTCCAAGAGAGAAATGGATGACTGCCGTTAGAATGCAGTTAACTGATAATGCGCATTACTGGTGGTTAGCAGAAGAGAGGAGGCTTGGACAGGACCGAGTCACATGGGAAGAGTTCTCCAGACACTTCCAAGAGATGTACATTCCAGCAGTCGCACGGTCAGAGCTCAGAGACAGGTTCAACCGCCTTATCCAAGGCAACATGTCAGTGGAGGAGTACAATGCGGAATTTATTCGCCTGAGCCGCTTTGCCCCGACATTGATTTCGACGGAAGAAGAAAAAGCAGAGAAGTTCTTTGACGGCCTGAAGTTTGAGCTTCAGAGAGTGATTGGATCGGTAGCACCTACCTCTTATACCGATGTCCTTGCAGCGGCCCGACGCTTGGAGCGCGTCACCAGGAGGGAGTCTAATCTGAAGAGGCCTATCACGTCAGCACCATCCAGGCCAGCACATGGGGATTCAGCAAAGCGAACCCAGAGGGGTATGCCAGATAGAGCAGCACATAGGGACAGACCTCTTCCTACTTGTCACCACTGCGGCAAGGTAGGACACATTGAGAAGGCATGCATGCGTAAGTTGGGACTATGTTTGAGCTGCGGATCCAGCCAGCACTTTTCCAGGGACTGTTCCGAACGCAGAGACGGAGCACCAAGACTAGCATTACCTGCACCACGACCAGCAGCAGGAGCCCAGCAGACGGGAGTTGGTGGGGTCAGACCACCAGCCCCAGGAGGGAACCAGCAGAGACCACCCCTGGCACCACAGGCAGCTTTATTCCAGCAGGTTCAGCAGCAGAGAGGTCCAGCTCAGGGACGAGGACAGGCATTCCCATTAGCTGTTGACCAGGAGACTACAGCAGGCGAGGTCATCGCAGGTACTATTCTAGTAGCTTCATTACCAGCTGTAGCATTATTTGATTCTGGAGCATCGCATTCATTTATAGCATCTAGCTTTGTAGCCACCCATAGAGTAGCTACCGCACCCCTTCCGAAGATGAAGAGGATTCTTACGGGAGGTGGAATTATTCCGGTTAGTGACGTCTGTAGATCATGTTCTGTAGTAGTTTGTGGCAGAGAAATGCGAGCTCAATTTCTGATCTTTTCCATGCCGGATTATGATGTCGTACTTGGTATGGACTGGTTAAGTCAGTACCATGCGACTCTTGATTGCCGACTTGGGCGGGTTATATTTAGACCGCCAGGACATCCAAAATTTGAGTTTACTCGAGGAGCAGTAGAGCAAGGAGTTCAGCCTACTCTTAGGGTACTATCTGTAGAAGAGGAGACAGGTTACCCAAGAGTCATCTCAGAATTTGTGGATGTATTTCCTGATGATCTTCCAGGTTTACCGCCTGATCGGGAAATAGAATTCACAATAGACCTAACTCCAGGAGCAGAGCCTATCACTTCGTCAGTCTATCGGTTAGCACCTAAGGAGTTAGTGGAATTGAAGGAACAGGTTGATGATCTTTTGGAGAAGGGTTTCATTCGGCCCAGTGTTTCACCTTGGGGAGCACCCATATTATTTGTGCCGAAGAAGGATGGAACGGTACGATTGTGCATTGATTACAGGACACTAAATGCTGTAACCATCAAGAACAGGTATCCCTTACCACGCATTGATGATCTCTTCGATCAGTTGAGTGGTGCAAGGGTATTTTCGAAGATTGACCTTAGATCCGGCTATCATCAGATCAAGGTGAGGAAAGAAGACATCCCGAAGACAGCTTTCAGGACGAAGTATGGGCATTATGAGTTCTTGGTAATGCCGTTTGGTTTAACCAACGCACCAGCAGTGTTTATGAGCTTGATGAACAGAGTCTTTCATCAGTTCTTGGATAAATTTGTAGTTGTATTCATCGACGACATTCTCATATATTCCAAGAACCATGAAGAGCACGAGGAGCATCTCAGAATCGTGTTAGAGACCTTGAGACAGGAGAAGTTATATGCTAAACTCAGTAAGTGTGAGTTCTGTATGGACAAAGTGCCTTTCTTGGGACACATCATCTCAGGAGAAGGACTTTCAGTATATCCAGAGAAAGTTACGGCAATAGAGACTTGGCCTACACCCACATCAGTTGCAGAGGTGAGAAGTTTTCTCGGACTTGCGGGATATTACCGAAGGTTTGTAGAGAGTTTCTCGAGGATTGCAGAACCGATGACGAAGCTGACACGGAAGGACCAGGAATTTCTATGGACAGAAGACTGCCAGAAGGCCTTCGAAGAACTGAAGAGAAGATTAACAACAGCACCTGTCTTGACTCTTCCTTCAGGGTCAGGAGGTTTTGTTGTTTACAGTGATGCATCAGGCAGTGGACTATGATGTATTTTGATGCAACATGGCAAAGTTATTGCTTATGCGTCGAGACAGTTGAAGGTCCACGAAAAGAACTACCCAACACATGATCTGGAGCTAGCAGCAGTGATATTTGCATTGAAGATATATATAGAGGCACTATCTTTATGGAGAGAGGGTAGAAATCTTTACAGATCACAAGAGTCTGAAGTATGTGTATACTCAGAAGGAGCTTAATATGAGGCAGAGACGCTGGCTTGAACTGATGGTAGATTTTGACATCGATCTGCAGTATCATCCGGGAAAGGCGAATGTGGTTGCAGACGCACTCAGCAGGAAGCCTATGGCTTATTTCTTGACGATGCAGCCCGAGTTGTTGAAGGATTTACAGGAGCTACAGATAGAGGTTGTTTTACCAGGACAGAATGGCTTGATGGCTAATCTTGAGATTCAGTCATCACTCGTGGAGAAGATTAAAGAGGCATTGCCCACCGATGCTAGATTCCGAAGACTCAAAGAAAGGACAGAAGCCGGCATACAGACAGGACTTCGCATTCACGAAGACGGGACATTGAGGTTTGGAAATCGCCTGTATGTCCCAAATAGAGAATTGAGACAGGAGTTAATGACTGAAGCACATAGTTCTATATACTCTGTTCATCCAGGAGGAACCAAGATGTATCGAGACTTGAGACAGTACTACTGGTGGCATGGAATAAAAAAGGAGATTGCAAGGTTTGTGGCCAAATATTTAGTCTGTCAGCAAGTAAAGGCCGAGCATCAGAGGACTGCAGGTATGTTACAGCCGCTTCCTATACCAGAATGGAAGTGGGAGCACATCACGATGGATTTTGTCACAGGATTTCCGAGGAGCCCCAGCGGAAGAGACGCAGTATGGGTTATCATGGATAGACTCACTAAATCGGCACACTTTTTGCCATTTAGAGTTGGACAGTCCACAGAGGTACTAGCCGACATGTATATGCGACAAATTGTCAAATTACATGGAGTGCCTGTTAGTATTGTATCGGATCGAGATTCGAGATTTATATCTCATTTCTGGAGAAGCATGCAAGAGAGTCTAGGCACCAGACTCAAATACAGCACGGCTTACCACCCGCAGACAGATGGCCAATCGGAGCGCACCATTCAGATATTGGAGGACATGTTGAGATCATGTATGCTAGACTTTGGAGGATCTTGGGAAGATCATTTGCACTTAGTAGAGTTCTCCTATAATAACAGTTATCAGGCCAGCATCCAGATGGTACCATTTGAAGCTTTATACGGAAGGAAGTGCAGGTCACCTATATGTTGGAGTGACGTTGGTGAACGTCAACTACTGGGTCCAGAATTGGTCACACAAACAGTGGAGAAGGTAAAGCAGATTCAGAATCACCTACGAGCAGCTCAGGACAGACAGAAGCATTGGGCAGATACGCATAGACGTCCCCTAGAGTTCAAGGAAGGAGATCACGTATTCTTGAGGATTTCGCCCACTCGTGGTACTATCAGATTCGGGAGCAGAGGCAAGCTGAGCCCAAGGTATATTGGGCCATTTGACATCCTCGAGCGTGTTGGTGAGGTGGCTTATCGGCTTGCATTACCTCCATCTTTAGAGGGAGTGCATGACGTATTCCACGTCTCACAGCTGCGAAGGTACGTGACCGACCCAAGTCACGTAGTCGATCATTCAGAGATCGCAGTAGGCCCAAGCTTGAGATACGAAGAACACCCAGTTGGCATCCTCGACGTCAGTGAGAAGACATTGCGGGGACAGACAATCCGATTGGTTCGTGTAGCATGGAAACATCATTCCCCTGGAGAATCGACTTGGGAGCGAGAAGATAGTATGCGCCAGCGATACCCCCACTTGTTCGAGGAGGCAGTTGTAAACTAAGCAACCTTGTATTTCCATAATTCTTTTTGGTAGCTTATTCTTTGATTGCGAGGACGCAATCCTTTTAAGGAGGGAAGATTGTAAACACCCTGAATTTTGAGAGTTTTTAAGATGAGTTATTACGAATTTTGGTATTTTCTGGAATTTAAGGCGAAGATGATTGTGATTTAAAGAATTTTCAGTGTGACCAAATGATGTCAAATTATTCTGGAAATAATAAATTATGATGCACCATAGAAAACAGGACCTACAGTATTTTTTGGTGAATTATTTGGACCCCGGAAACGAGTTTTAAGCTTAAAAGAGCTATTGGATTTCTAAGCCGAACCAAACCACCTTCGAGAACCCGACCCGTTAGCTGAACCCTACCCGCATGTATACTGTAGCAGCTTTATAGGTTGACCTAGGGATCTGTGCCGTCACCCCTCTCATCCAGCATCATCCGCCGACTCCCCTTGCCGATCATTGCCGCCGCCTTCCGCCGGGTTGCTCAGCCGACCGTACCCTCCCCCGAATCTAGCGTCCCCGACCGGCGGCTCTCCCCCGCAGTCGACTCGGCACCCCGCTCCGCTGAGAACCCACGCGCCGACCAACTCCGGTCTGCCATAGCGCAGCCCTCGACCGGCCGCAGTGCACGTCGCTCCAGCAGCAGCGTCCCCGACCAATCGGAACAGCCCCACCCGCCGGCGGAACTGAGCCCGCCCGCTGTGCGAATTCCCAGACCGAGCGGAGCCTGCCACGCGGTGTCCCCGACCAGACGTGTCGCGGCGTCGAGTTCCCCGACTTCTCGTAGCCTTGGTGATTCACAGCAGCGTCCCCGCAGAACCCGGACACGTCCAGGATACGAATCCTGGATCGAAGTAACTCACGGACACTTGAAGAATAGAACTCACGGGGCCCTGTACAGGTACTGATTTCTCTCACCTCGCAACTCTGAATTAGTTTTCGTCAGTTGCTATGCGTAGACTGTTTAACCCTCTCGGTGCCCGTACAACTCGCTCGGTGCATCGCGTCTTGTGGTGATCGCACACCGCGATCCAAAAACAGGAAAAACAACACCCTGTTTCACCCCGGAACTGAGTACGCCCCGCCAATCGGGACGACTTGGTCGCACGCGGTCTTTACCGAACCGTGCGCGACGTTGATACGGTCGTGTAGGATTTCGCAGAAGTCAATTCGGAGGTGTGTGCACCCCGGAATCAACGTGTATCCGCCGACGACACCCAGTATACGTCCTTTCTGGAACACGCTGTAACTTTGTGTACGCACGTTGGATCGAGACGAAACTTGCGCCATCGGACTCGTAGCAATACGCTGGTCCTGTGACCCAAGTTTGGTCCGATTCCGAGAACGTTGACAAAATCACGTATCGTGGGCCCCACAGGCTCCACTTGACGGGTGATTTTGAGATCGGCTCATCGAAATCCAATTCTGGAAGTTCCGTTGGGTTCGTATCATCGTTCCTGACTTGTAGACACTGAGTTTGCAGAATTTGGAGACCTTTGACCCGGACACGCTTTTCGGTGCAAAGTGGCCCACATGTGGACCCCGCTTTAATCCGAAAATGACCTTTTTGCCCCTGTGTCCAAATTGGACGTAAGGACAGGCATTTCTAGATATTTGACATCTTTTGAGACTAATGGTGATGTTTATTACAGCTTTTGGAGTAGTACCTACCGGATCCACCGATACAGGGACAGTTGTTGGTATTCGGACATCAGGCAAGTGTACCTTGCCAAACATGCAGCTTTGCTATTTATTTTCTTGACTTAGTTATACATTAGTGGGCAAGTGTACCTTGCCAAACTCTGCAGCTTAGTTATCTATTTTCCTTGCTTTATATATATTACTGTACATGCTTAACCTAGGACCGTGTGACGTACTTAGCGTCCGATTATCAGTCGGGTGCCGACACTGTACGCAGTGTTGGGTACGGTCATCTAGAGATGGACATCCGTGACACTTTATATGCTCGTACTTGTCTTATCAAGTACCCTATGACCTAGGACACTTGACACTATTCATGAGACAGGATTTTCCCGAGATATTCGTGGTGATTCTGTATAGGATACAGGACATGGCCATTATATTCTTAGATACTTTATGACTTGTTGCATTTAGCTATGATCACGCTTGACATGGGCATGAGACGTTATGGTCATGATATGCGTGGTTACATTGGGTGGGGAGAGACACACAGGCTACAGGCTGTATTTAAATATATCTTCTATTATTGAGAGGTCGTAGACTCTCGTAGCAGAGCTAGACCCACTACCGGTTATTACCGCTACCGGCTCCCCGACACAGAGCTTGTAGTGGCTCAGCCTGAGTTTTAGTGTTGCTCTCACTTGCATTTCACTTAGATTGGTTACATATTTACCTATTGCTTCATTTAGTTATTTATTTGCTGCACTGTTATTTATTTATTGGCATGAGCTTTCTTGTACCTTGCTATGTCCCCTGAGGACCTGGATCCGGATTTTGTCCCCAGGATTTGAGGACGAGATTTATCCCGAGGTATACGGGACTGGAGCAGGAGCTGATTCAGGAGCTGTACCACCATCTGAGGACGAGGTCTTAGCTGAAGACTTTTCTTGAGCATCCATGTCCCATGCTCAGCTTTTATTATTTATTTCAGTCTTTTATTTCTGGTCTGTTGAACCATTGTACTAGATATTTATCGGATTGTTCCCCGAAGTACTTTGTGAGACTAGATGATGATTTACATTCCTTATTTATCCTGTGGATCATACTTTATATTTTGTGTGGATGAGATTAGTTGTGCCATGCTTGTCGTAGACTTGTTTTACAGCTTAAGTATGCCCTGATGGATCCATTAAATTGGATTGTCCATCGGTGCGTACTGCTGGCCATTATCACGCGTCCGGTCCCTCGGTATTTTGGGACTGGGGCGTGACAGCAACTCCAATATATGGAAACCAAAATCCACACGTACGCTGTAATATGAAAATCAATCCACAAGTGGTATAAACATATGTCATAAGTCATAGGGTATAATCTAAATCCCATCCACAGAAAATCAATATAAATAATAACCAGCATCTATATAACTAGATGTCAACATAAATATCTAAGGATGATAGTTGGATGGAAACAAATCCACTACCAACTCAAATGTAAGAGCAAATATTAAAATAAGTACAACACAACAACACCATATAAGAACACCATCTAGCAATCACGGGCTCGAAGAGAGGACATCCACGAAACATATATAGCCATCCAATCTGTGCTCCTGCAAATACTCAAGAATAGATACACCTGGCAGCGGACCAGGTCCTCAGAGGGACGTAACAAGATACAGAAAATACGAGCCAATTTGAATACAGTAAACATGCATATAATTTGAAAATAAATAAGTACGCTGTACAAGACCATCTATATGAATGCAAATGAGGACAACTTTTCGATGTATGGGCAAGGATAGGCTACTCGATCTAATCCTCACAACCTCACACTCGTCAGTGGACATCATCAGCCGGCATACCTCTGGGGTAGCGACCCTCGGACTCCATCAATTGACATACCTCGGGGGTAGCGACCATCGGACACGACCCACCATAGTGCATGCTAGTGACTACGGTGTTACCAGAGTGGTTAAAAGTCCATACGCCTAATGATTGTCCTCTATGATACTAAGTGCCATGTGTGTGTCAACATATCTAATACATAGTAATGACTGAAAGAAAACTACACATGCAAGAATAAACAGAAATACAATAAATATACAGAAATATACTAAGCATGCAAAATACTGTAAGCAATTTGGCAAGGTATCTTGTCTGGGGTCCTGCTGCTGGTATGAATCAGAGTCCAAGTCACAGTCCAAATAGCCTATGTATTACAAATTTATCACGTCAAAAGATAATTTATTTTAATTTATTTAATTCTGGAATAATTACTCTAAAATCCTATTTTAATCTTATTATTCTGATTTTTATGTTAATTCCTAAATTTTGTCCAAAGGAACTGAATTTTATCAACTCGAGACTCATGGCACGCAAATCGAGGCGATCTGTTGACCAAAAAGTCAACCGACACAAACTCGACTTTCATACATGATTTCCTGTAGATTTCAGCGTCAAAAATATGTTAGAATTTATGGCTCGTCTAAATTCAAATTCGTTTGGAAATTATGGCACATACAAGTTTCGTATCGTGCACCGATGGTTAAATTCTAATCTAGAAGTTCTACAGAATTAACAGTATAAAAATACTTCGAATTAAATTCTGGGAAAAATATATGTCAATGATCTCGACATTAGCTTTCCGAAACTTTAAACGGTTCATGATTCCGATTCCTGGTTCTCCCGGAATCGCAAAAACATCTAAACACGTCTATTTTCGGACATGCTGTGCTCTACGAATTTTCCAGAATTTAATACTCATAATTTCGTAAAACAAATTATATAAATAGAAAGCTAACCTCAATATCTTTCTAAAACAAAAAACTAGGCCTCATTTGGAGTACGGAGCTATGCACAATGACTTCTGAAAGATGAAGGAACCCTAGATGGCAATTCTCCAAAATTTGGCTGAAGAAAAATCCTAGAAATTAACTTAAACTAATATATATATAGAGGAGAGAGAAAGCAGTCGCGGCTCAGATCTTGACACGTGGCAGCCATCCAACGCTGCCCGCCCCGCAGTCACTGACAGGCGGGCCCGGCATTGTTTGCTGCGGGAGGCTGACAGGTGGGCCCCCTGTTTGCTGACTGGGCAGAATTAATTACTTTTTGGGTTTTCTTTTTCAGGAATTAGTTTTTAATTCATTTTTTCATAATTAACTCGAAATAAATGCTAAAAATAATCGAAAAATTCTCAAAAAATTCTAGAAAATATATTTTATTATTTAGAACCTAAAATAAAATTTTGGGATATTTTTAATTAAGTTTGAATATAAAATAAATTCTTTAAAGTCCTCAAAAATTAGTGTTACTAGTTTTTAATTAGCTAAACATTATGAAAAAAATTCTCAATAATCTAAAATAGCCTAAAAATAATTCTAAATAAATATTTATATAAGTAAATATACTAAAAATATTATTTTCTAATTAACTAAGATAATACTCTAAATAAATTCAACATCTATAATAAATATAATAATATAAAATATACACAAATACCTATTTTGGGTGAGGGAGTTTACAATCTACCCAACTTACAACAATTTTGTCCTCAAAATTAAAATAAGGCATAATTTGTTAAATCCTTCACATTCGTACATAAGGTACGTCAATCGCAATCTCTTCCAAAAATTTAAATAACAAAATCTATTCAAATCTATCGCGATCACTTCAAAATTAAGATAACCACTGTTTAAATCAAAATTCAACCTGTCGTAATCTCTTCTTGATTTTTTTTTAAAATAATCAACATTCAAATCTAACTCAAGTCTATATGACATCCCACATCAAAATTTATATCACCATTTCCAACTATCATAATCTCCTCTAGACTTTGAACAATAAACAATTCTAATCAAATCTTATTCCTATTCTCAAATTAAGAATTTTGTACTCTTCAAATATTTAAACTCAATTTACATCCTCAATATTTCAAATAGGTGACCCAACAATCAAAATTAAACTTTTAATTCAAATCATCAAATTATAAAATTTAAATCTAATTCACCAATTGTTCAAGTCTAAAATTCTATATTTATCCTCAAAATTTAAATCGATGATTCATCCTTCAATATTCAAAATTTAAATCATGTGCTCAAAGTATAAATATTTGGTCCGCAATATCAAGATTTTAAAATTCGTTAAATGCTCATTATCTTAATCCTTCTTTTAAAATTTCTCAAAATTAAAATGACTTGAATCTCCCAATCTAATCTTACTTGATCACAATCTAAAAGAAATTCCTCTCAAGTTGACAATGCACTGCTACCCAACTTAGAATTTATCCATCTATCACAGAAGGCTACATACTTTAAGAAAAATATTCCTTAATTTATTTACTCATGTCATTCAATCCTCAAAACTTCAATGTCGATTATATCATATATGATATGTCCTTAATTACAAAAGAATAATCCTCAAGTATGTGATCGGCCTACGGGGTATATCTAGTACTCTCTATGTATCAAACTTATACCAAACACGAGGTTTCGTCTTTCCAAAATAAGGGAAGACGGAGATCAATAATAAAGAGTTCAAGGACGAGGTAATAGAATAGAAGTATCGGGATCAAGGAGTTTAAGGAATTCAAATGGGAATTATCAAAGCAGTTGTGGATTGAAATCCTATTTTGGTAATTCTTTGTTCGCATGCTCGTATTAGTACAGTTATGTAACCGATACGATCCGCTCAGACATATCTATGGGCAAGTATATTCGTCTACCAATCACTACATATCTCAATCCACGTAAAATAGTATTACGAAGGGCGAATCAAGCGCACTAAGGTTAGCTAGACCTTAATACACTGATTCTGAAATGTATTAATAGGCGTCCCCAATAATACATATCTCATGATCAAGCTCGATAAAAGAGTAAGCTTGCAAAACTAGGCTATAATAGCAGCATAAGTCAAGGTAGTGCAGCAAATATAAGTACGCTAGATGATGATGAAAGGAGGTACAAATTAATTCAAGTTCACAAAATAAAACAACTAAGCAATAATAATAAAAGACTCTACAATCCCTACAGTTATCATACAACCTCCTTGTCTATGTCGCTAGTCGACCAAATATGGGCAAGGACCTCTAACTTCTATTGTCTGAATAACCACTGTCGTCTTATGCTAGTATACAATTAATGTTGTTCAATCACACTTCAATAATAGGTCAAAAGACTATGTGATACTAGGTTGTGAGGTATACTACCCAACTTAAAACAATAAACTAATACTGTGACAGTCTTAAGGGTACCGTAGAAGCTCCTGTTAAGGTCTTCGAGAAGGGGTCTTGGTACTTGTTAGGGTATCCTCTTATATTACATAGGTCATGGTCGTCTTAACTCTTAGTCATAGTGCAAGTGTCAATAGTAAGAATGGGACAGTTACTGGCCTCATGGGAAAGGGAATATAACTCGTATTGAGGTATGGTACAAGTTACGCAATTTAAAACTAAGGGATAAGCACCAGGTCTCAATCTACAAGAATAACTTAACTATCAAGTTCTAACTACTAAGCACACAATTTCAAAATTCAAGATTACAACTATAATCCTAGTAAACTATGTGTCCTTAACAAAGAAATAAATTACTTGGCCTACTATCAGAAGTGTCATGTGGCACGAGTTGAAAGATAAAGAAAAGAAGAACATAATTTTGATCGTCGCACAATTAGCGAACGATATGGTCACAGGGGAACAATATATGAAAATAGAGGGGCTCTTGATAGCATCATAGTTTTCCAAGGGAAAGGGGTATGCTAGTCTCTGTGTTTGAGGTATGATTAGGAAAATATTCTATGCATTGCTCTTGGCTTTCTAAGGTACTGTCTGCTTATCTCAAGACAAGAATCTAAATTTATGGTTCTCCAATACTCATCTAACGGCGTGGGTTAGGTTCAGTCCTAATATTCACTTTGGTTTTCTATTGGTTTCTCAATGCTAGGGGCAACCATAATGGTAAACTTCTAACTAACTCTAGTAGTGTCTATACTACTCTCAAGTCCTTATAACACATCAGGAGGTAATGGTAAACCAATTCTAGAGATAAAGAATTCTAGGGTTTACTAGACATCCTATAACTTAGTGGTGTGTCAGCACTCTAGTTGTACTCTTAATAGGAAGGTTGCCATACTTATCATCTAACAACAGAAACTTCTATATTCTAGGAGAGACTATACTAAAGGAACTATTATAGGAGTACAGGAATCAAGCAGGATACAATTATTCAAATAGAATAGATTAGAAGAAAGATGAGTCATAGTCAATTGTGGATGAGATCCTATACTCTAGTCCTAGGTGCAGGCTTGTTCAGTACACTAACGTAACCAAGACAATATGCTCTCGACCTGCATGGGCCACCACAAGATCCCTACTAGGCACACACAACCTAACTCCATGCCTCAAAGATCCATTCTCAGCAATGGTGAAATCATCCTCCAATCCTGCTCTCACCTGAGCTCTGATGCTCCTCAGAGATATATCCTCATACTGGGCTGCCTTGATCCTGTCCATCAAATCTGAATATATCTGCAATCCCCATATTTGCATAGCACAACCAGGAACTATCACCTCAATACCCAAGCTCTCCAAGTCCTCCAACAAATATCGATCCTGCGTCAAGAACATAGCTATCGGATACCTGCTCAAAGCTTCGGCAACTACATTAGCTTTCTCAGGATGATACTGCAAAGATATATCAAAATCCTTTATCAGTTCCAACCACCGACGCTGCCTCATGTTCAACTCCTTCTACGTGAAATCGTGCTTCAAGCTCTTGTGGTCTGTGAAGATCTCCATACGCTCTCCGTACAAATAATGTTTTCACAACTTCAGGGCGAAGATGACTACTGCCAACTCCAAATCATGGGTAGGATAGTTCTTTTCATGAGGACGCAATTTCCTGGATGCATAGGTAATCACTTTTTTATTTTGTTTAAGAACACAACCCAAACCTTTCCTCGATGCATCACTATAAATAGTGAAACCTCCAGACCCCGATGGCAACGTCAAAATAGGAGCAGACGTCAACCTCCTCTTCAACTCCTCAAAAGCAACCTGGCAATCCTCCGTCTAAACAAACTCTACATCCTTCCTGGTGAGTCTGGTCATCAGCTCGGCAATCCTCAAAAATTCCTGCACAAACTTCATGTAGTAGCCTGCCAATCCCAAGAAACTTCTGATCTCTGCAACCGAACTTGGGGTCTTCCAAGATTCTACTGCTGTGATCTTCTTTGGATCTACTGAAATACCATCACCAGTCACAACATGCCCCAAGAACTCCACCTTGTCCAGGAAAAACTCACACTTGGACAACTTTTCATACAACTTCTCCTTCCTCAACACATCTAACACAATCCTCAAATGCTCCTCATGCTCCTCCGGTGTCTTCGAGTATATGAGTATGTCGTCGATGAACACCACCACAAAATTGTCAAGGTACTAATGGAATACCTTGTTCATCAAGTTCATAAATATCGTCGGTGCATTAGTCAACCCAAACGACTTTACCATAAACTCGTACTGACCATACCGAGTTCTAAAAATAGTATTCGGTATATCTATCGACTTCACCTTCACCTGGTGGTAACCTGATCTCAAGTCTATCTTGGAAAATACCTTGGCACCACTCAATTGATCGAACAGATCATCAATCCGTGGCAAAGGATACTTATTCTTGATAGTGAGATTATTCAAAGCCTTGTAATCAATGCACATGTGCACCGATCCATCCTTCTTCGGTACAAACAATATCGGGGCTCCCCACGATAAAGAACTCGATCTGATAAACCCTTTATCCTGTAATTCATCCACCTGCTTCTTCAGCTCGACCAGCTCGCTGTTGTTTACTCTATAGACATGTTGTGAAATAGGTTCTGCACCTAGCACCAAATCTATAGAGAATTCAATATCTCGATCTGGCGACAACCCTGGCAATTCCTCAGAAAACACATCCAAGAACTCTGCTATCAACGGATGCGGCAACTCCTTGTCTTCCACCATAGCTCCTCGGTTTTGAACATCACGTATTAATATCAAACAATTTATTTATTATATAAATCTTAATTACAAACATTAAATAGATACCTTGGTTTTGAACAACTTGGTATCTCAATACTAAACTATAATATTGATACCCAAATCTAATACCTTGGGTATCCCCACTTACCTTGGTACTTACCTTGGTATCTCAAGGTAATATCCATTACTTTTACTTATGATAACTACCCTTAAATATAATATATGCTACACTAATTATTATACATATAGTATACTATAATACAAATAGCAATTAGGAAAATATTTACATATATATATTAATTACCATATATATATATATATATATATATATATATATATATATATATATAAACTGCCAAACTGTTGCAAAAAGCCCTGTCTGCTGTCGCTGAAAACCGTTGTTGCTGCTGTTACTCTGCTATTTTAGTGACAGATTCCTGCTGTTGTCGCTAAAGCCTTTGATACGGCTGCTGATACTCTGTTGTTTCATCGACGCTTCTCTGCTGTCGTCATTAACTGCTGTCGCTATAGCGGCTATTACTGTTGTTATTGCTGCTGCTGCTGCATTAAACGACGCTTGCTGTCGCTGTTGCTCTTGTTGCTGCTGCTGTGCTGTTGGTATTGCTGCTGCTGTTGTGATGCTCCTGCTGTCGCCAAAGCTCCTGTCTTCTATTACTAATATATATATATATATATATATATATATATATATATATATATATATATATATAACCCACATAATATATCTATACAATATGCATATAATACTACTAATAACTATACATAGACCCATACATAGTAATATGTACATAATACCCCATAGTAACATACACACATACACACATACACACACATACATAGTAATATGTTTATAACAACATCCATACGTATACGTACATATAAACATATACACTAATAAAACATACATTATATGATTATAAACACATATAAATATCTATTAACAAATACATATCTATATATACTACAATATATAAATGCATGTAGAAGAATAGTTACATACACTATATACACATATAATATATACATAGATACATAGATCTAAGACACAACATTACATAAATATATATATACACAACATTATATATATATATATATATATATATATATATATATATATATAATTATACTTCTCCATGAAATAAGAATACAAGAGAATTAGATCTACAATTAATTGCACATACATGGAACGTATCACCTCGTATCCCACTAGATCTAGGATACGCATGTGACACAAGTCCACCACACATCCAAACGTACCCTGAAGGACACGAATAAGTCATATATATTATTTATGAACAATACGAAGAGTCAAATACAATTCTACTTGTCCGTGTCAAAATGTGACATGTTCAAAGTCCCGTGTCGGAGGGAAAACCCTCAAATCAACATGTATCACCAAATTATTAGGATACGACCTACAAGTACCTAATTGTGGACATGACACTAGCCCCAAACACACAAGCACATGCCAAATTGATATATAGGACATACACAACAAATGTCAATCTCGAAATTCTCCCAAAATTGACACAAAAAGTACCATAACTTTCACAATAGGCCTCCTATGAATACAAAACCAAATCCTATGGGTAGCCTAAGCATATGGGTTGATTTCTCATGGTTAAATATCAGATTTAGAATCTAATTTAAGGAAAAAAACTGAATTATAATCTATTGGGAGATGGATTCCCAATGCAACCTCCAAATATGATAAAATTGGCCTCTAACTTGTAGATCCTTGCTCCTCTTTGTAGATCATTTCTTCCTCTTTCTAGATCCTTGCTCCACTAGCCTCCAATGGTGATTTGGGAAAGAATTGGGATAAAATTTGGTAGGAAAATGAAGTGGGAATGAAGGAATATGGTTGAGGGAAATTCTAGATCAAGTTTTGAAATAAAAAGAGGAAAGAAAAATCAATCCCCCCCTCTTTAATAGGTTGGCCCCTTCTACCACTTCCTCAAGCTACTATGTAATATCCATTATACCCATTGGGGCCTCTCATGAAGAAATAATTAAGGAATGAAGCTTCTAGTCTAATGGTTTAATTAATTTTAATCCATCTCCTAATCAATGAGCTTTCTAATTGGGATCAAATCTAACAATTAATACAGGTTGGTCCATGAGTCTAAACTAAATTAGTTAGGTCCACTAACACCAATCCAAAATAAATAAATAATACCTAACAATAATTAAATAATACAATAAATAATTATTATCAAGCACAATATTTAATTAATTATGAAATTACTAAAATATCCTTTCCTAGAAAATGTGGTTGTGACACTAAGTAACATTCGTGAGTGGATCAACTATAACCCATATAATATCTTGGCCAAACGGGGATCAAGGAAGACCTGTCACAAGTCTATAGTAATATGGTCCCACTTTCATTCTGGAATCGGTAAAGGATGAAGTAGTCCGGTCGGTCTCTGATATTCGGCATTAACTTGCTGACAGGCTAAACACCAAGAAATGAACTGAGCTATCTCCGTCTTCATACCATTCTACTAGAAGTATTAACGAATATTCTGATACATCTTCATCCCTCCTGAATGTACTGAGTATTGAGAACTGTGGACCTCTGTCATAATCTCCTGCCGGATATCTCCTCTCGGCACACAAAGTTGACTCCCAAACCCGAGAGTCCCATCCTTATGAATGCTCAACTCTGGTCTGCATCATGAATCACACTCTTCTCTGAGCCGCTGAAGCCTGACATCACCAGTCTTCCCTGCTCTGATCCTTTTAACTATAGAAGACTGGACCTGCAAACTTCCATAAAACCGATATCACCAGGTAGTAATACCTCGATACCCCTCCTATAGATCCTCCAAAATGTTATAATTCTCTGTCAAGAAGTAAGCTCCTCCTAACATGCTCAAAGCGTCTGCTACAACATTGGCCTTCCCTAGATGATACTGAAGGTCAAGATCGTAGTCCGATAATAACTCAAGCTACCTCCTCTGCCGCATATTGAGTTCCTTTTGTGTGAACACATACCTCAAGCTCTCGTAGTCTGTGAAGATCTCCACTCGATCACCAAATAGGTAATGCCTCCAGAGCTTAAGTGCAAACATTACTGCTGCCAACTCAAGATCATGCGTTGAATAACTCTTCTCATGGTCTCAAAGCCATCGAGACGCATAAGCTATCACTCGGCCATACTACATAAGGACGTACCCTAGTCCCACTCCTGAAGCATCACAATACAATGAGAACCCACCTGGTCCTACTAGAAGTGTCAGAATATGGGCCTAAATCAAACTCCGCTTGAGCTTCTCGAAAGAAGTCTGACAAGCATGTGACCACTCAAAGCGCACATCCTTACACGTCAGCCGTGTCAAGGGTGTGGAGATCCTAGCAAAGTCTGCCATAAATTACCTGTAGTAGCCTGCTAGACGCAGGAAACTGCACACATCTGAAGCTGTACGGGGTATTTGCCAACTCTCGATAGCCTTCACCTTCTTGGGATCTACCTCGACTAGTCCACCAGAAATGATATGTCTTAAGAATGAGATACGATTAAGCCATAACTTGCACTTGCTGAACTTCGCATACAGCTTCTGCTCTCGAAGAGTCTGAAGAACTACGCGAAGATGCTGCTCATGCTCTTCCTTACTCTGACTATAGACCAAGGTATCATCAATAAATACTATCATAAACTAGCCTAGGTAAGACATGAAGATGCTATTCATGAGAGACATAAATATAGCTGGTGCATTGGCCGCTCCAAATGGCATAACTAGGAACACCCAATGACCATATATAGATATGATCGCCATCTTGGGTATGTCTTTCTCTCTTACTCTGATCTGATAATACCCAGACCGCAAATCGATCTTAGAAACTACAGCTGCCCCAGTACTGATCAAACAAGTCGTCTATCATGGGCAAGGGATACTTGTTCTTAATGGTTGCCGTATTTAGTGTTATATAATCAATAACTAAATGCGATGAACCATTATTCTTTTTAACAAGAAGTAACGGGGCTCCCCAAGGTGATGCACCAGGTCTAATGATTCCCTTGGATCTCAAATCCTCAATCATCTGGTACAAGATCTCTAACTTAGATGGTGACATCATATAAACTCTCTTTGAAATTGGCTCTGCACCTGGGATCAAATCAATATAGAACTCGACATCTCTAATTGGTGGTACACCTGGTATCTCGTCAATAAATATGTCAGAAAACTCACAAACTATCCTAGGAAACTGTGCCTCCTCGGCCTCCGCCATCATCAATGTAACCACCGGTGACTCTATTGTACCTCTCAAGAATGAGAACTCTTCTCCACCAGGTACACGAAAGATAACCTTGCTACTATGAAAATCTATCGTCACGTGTCTCGCACTCAACTAGTCCATCCCAATGACGATATCATAATCGCCCATAGAAAACTCTATCAGCCTCGCGAAAAACTTGCTCCCGCATACTATAACTCTATACGAGGGATATACTATATCAACTCCCACAAGACCATTACCAGTAAGTATATTACAATCTTATAGGTAAGGACTCGGACTCCAATCTAACTCGTATCACAAAGTATGCAGATATAAATGAATACGATGAACCAGAATCAAATAAAGCTGAGGCTGAATGAAAGTGGACGAGAATAGTACCTACTACCACCTTTCCTCCTACAAAATTCTTCTTCATCGATAGTAAGAATGCTCGACTCTGCCATGTGGGTGTTGGTCCCCTCTGCTGCTGACCTCTAGGTCTCGCATGTGCCTGGGCCTGCGCATACTGCTGCTGCCTCTGCTGGAATGCCTGATCCTGTGGAGGCAAAGGCCTCTGAATCTGGTGCTGCTGCACTAGTAATGGTGCCATGTACTGCGGCGCTGCTGGACGAACTACTGACTGGGCTGATGATGATCCAGTTTGGTTCCTCCTAGGACATGCTCCGACCATATGGTCTGATACCCCACACACCAAGCACAATCCCTGTGCCCTATGACACTCTGATACTATATGTCCAGGTTTTCCATAATGGAAACAATTATGGGAAAAAGAAGAAGATGACTGGCTCTACTGAGGGTACGTCTGGGAAGACTGCTGAGATAATGTTGTCCTCCTTGAGGATCCAATCGTCAGGGCTCGAACTGCTGGAGCTTGTATTGATAACTGGGATGCTGATCCTCCTAAAATATTGGCCCTCTTCTGACTCCCAATTTGATCTGCAATCCTCTGCGATGTGTACTCATACCTCATGGCTGCCTTTATCACAGCGTCAAAGGTCTGAAACTCATGCTGCTCTACCGCCAAGATAATCTCTAAATGGAGTCCCTACTGGAAACTTCTTGCCCTATCCAACTCGGTCGCTACCAAAGTGGGAGCAAACCGACTAAGCCTCGTAAACTTTGTCGCATAACCGTCGACGGTCTCGCCCTCCTGCCTGAGGTTGTTAAACCTCTGTTAAAGTTCGTAATGCGCCACCGCGTCAAAATACCTCGCCTGGAACCTCTCACTAAAAATTTCCCATGGAATCGGTGTTGTGAGAGAAACCTCATGCGCTGCCCACCAGTCACGAGCCAAGTCCAACAACTGTAGCCTCACTACTGCTACATGCTCTCTAGCCAGAGTCCCTGCTGCCTCCAAGATGGCCTAAGTCCTGTAGCAAAGCATTAGACGAAATTGCGTCATCTGTCCTATAGAAGTACGGAGGACTGAGACGCCTAAAGCTGGTCGTAAAATTATGAATCTGAGAACCACCTCGCTCCAACGCTGTCTGGACCAACTGAGTGAGTACGTCAACCTTGTGCTATTGGGTCATTATAAAACCTTTAAGGATATCCATCAGGGCTTGGGCAACACCCTCTGGTTGCTTGGGCTGAATTGGATACACCGGTACTGCTTGCTGGTCCGGTATTGCTGGTCGATCTTCCTCGGGATCTATTCTAGACTCTGACCCTGAATGTTGAGGCCGATCTCCAGGAATACGCTGGGCTCCCGAATATTGTCCCTCCTTGAGCTGCACTCCATCCATCTGGTTGATAGTAACATGAACAGTGCCCCTGAAAGTTTAGGACATAAGAGTCAAGCAAAGAACATTATTGATCAACTAATAAGCAGATATCACATCAAGAATCAGGAATGGAAAAAAATGACTAAGGATCATGGGAAACAGTTTAAGACTGCGACATCTAGCAACAGTAATAACCTCCATATATCTATAAAAACCAGACCTACATAGCCACCACTAAAACCATATCATGCCCCAAAACCAGAATACTGGAGAGCGGAACTGATAAAGCCAGCTACATATACTTAGAGCACACCGATAGTCCATATATACAGTGAAGCTGTAAGATATAAGGGGTCACTACTATAACCCAACAGTCAAGCCTAGGTCCAACAAACCCTAAATATCTCAATGATAAAAACAACAGGAATAATAACATGATATAAGATCAGTAGAAATATATTAGTAAAGCATCCCAAACTATAATATACAAATAATCATTAAGCTAGTGAATACAAAATGAATAAACTAACCATAATCTAAGTCATACATGATCAACCCTAGGATATGTCAATCATGTTGTTGCACGTAGACTAACTGATCAAACCAAAACACGAGCTAAACACATGCTCGGTGGCTAAACACCAACAAAAGTAGAATATAAATCAGAGTGGGGAAGTAAAAAAAAACCATTCAAGTGTTCTGGTTCTCCTGGTGGTCACCATCCTCAGGAAGGTACGAAAGATCCTCCGGTGCTGCTACTGGATCAGGCCATGCAAAACCAGTAGAGTCAGACCCCAAATAGCAAATACCACAAAGGAAGTCAATCTAGAAAATTAAACCAACAACTCAAGCAATACAACTACTGAAAGTAAAAACTGAATGTAATGATGTAAAACCCCAAATCCTAAAACACGTATTAATTTTTAATTATTAATTTAATTATAGTATTTATGAGAAAATTAGGATAAATAGAATTTATTTAATTTTTATTTTAGGTGTTTGTGTATTTAGGGGATTTATGGAACCATTATAAATTTTTCCTAATTTATTCCATGTAGGAGACCCTTTGGACAGTTGCTAACTTAATGGTATGCACAAATATGAATTCTAGAAATTTTCTAATATATATATATATATATATATATATATATATATATATATATATATATATATATATATATATATATATATATATATATATATTGTTTGTGGTATTAAACGAAAGAACGAAATGTATATGATACGAGGTTTACACGAAACCCGCTTTCTTTGGTTTACAAACAAACTTGTACAATTTGATCATATACGAGGATGTGGGAGTACAATTTATTTAATCTGGATAGATGATTGCTATAGGTGTCTGATCTGCAGTCGATTACTTTAGCCCTTGGACCACACGATGTTGAAGAAGTGCCGTGAAAGACAGGTAGCAGCTTCGAAGGTTGCAAAGGAGGGTGGATGCGCGATGCCAAAGTCGTCGATTCCTACTCTTTGCCTGAGCTCCGGATTCTCTCTCTCTCTCTCTCTCTCTCTCTTGACCTCCGGTTCGATCTTTCTTGGAAGTTAGACCTTGGATCTTTCCGACCTTCCAATTTTGTCGACCTTTCTCCCTGGATCTGATATTAGTTTCTTGACCAATTTTTTGACCTTTTTCCTCATTGATAGAGGTCTCTATTTATAGAGTTTTGGTGACAGTGACCACTCCGTAGGTGTAGAAACCGAGGAGTGGAAAGTACAGCACCCTTTTACACAACGGTTAAAGTAACCAATGCCTGCGTATAGATAATCCTTTGAATGAGCGTGTGACGCGGGTCCAACTAAGGGACAAAATGCGTATAATCGCTACGAAGATCACGGCGTAGAAGCCACGTAGGTAGGTATCCATTGTGTAAAAGAGGTTGGCATAGAAGCCAAATGTCTGTCACCATGGCATAGAAGCCAAATGGTTATCAAACCGGCATAGAAGCCGAACAGGCGTAGAAGCCGAGCAGGCGTAGAAGCCGAGTGGTCATAGAGGCCGAACAGGCGTAGAAGCCGAGTGGTCATAAAGGCCGAGCAGGCATAGAAGCCGAGTAATCGTAGAGGCCGAACAGGCGTAGAAGCCGAGTGGTCATAGAGACCGAGAGAGCACAGGAGCTGGATGGGCGTAGAAGCCGCTGCGTACCGTGCCAGAATGCTAATGGGGACGTCTTAGCCGGAATTACGGCTTTTGAAGATATAATCAAATCTCTTGCATTAAATGCCAAGATTTGCCACCATCCTGTGCATTAAATATGGAGGCGTGTCTTCGAAGGTCTGCAACCCCTTCTGCGCATCAGTCGCAGAGACGTGCCTTCAGAAACTGTCACCGCTCTGTGCATTTAGACGTAGAGACGTGCCTCGACCCCGTACGGAGTGCAGTTTTTGATGTGGCAGGCGGTTTGTCTACTGCAGAACGTAAAACAGCTCGTGTCTGCCTGTGTAAAACAAGGCAGCGTATCCCTTCGTGCTTGTAAAAGCAGTTTACGCAAAGGGGATGGCGGTATTTGACAGCCTGGGTCGCAGTGCTGTGTCATCATTATAGCCGTCGTCTGGGTAGTCGAGCTGTATCCCTTTGTCAGAAGTCCAGACGTCAGGTTCATTGCAAGATCTTTATTGCAGGGTTTGACAGGTTCACCTCGGAGAATACGAAGCGTCTCTTGTACACCTTAATGCTGCGTCTGAAAGGGGATGAGTTTTACGCCCTGGAGGCGATCAAGCACCCTGTTTACGCTGAAGCGGCTTGGACGTACTGCCTTACGCGGATGGTCCTTTGAGCTTTCATATCTCATGCTGCGTTTTAGCGAAAAGAGCTCTGTTGCACGCTTGATGACTCTGAAGGCTTCTGCTTACGCTGCTCTGCACCAATATGCCGCGTATAGTCATCCGGCATATTTTTCATGCTTCTACAAGACCCCCTTCAAAACTTTCAAATTCCTCGAAATTTGGAACGCTTTGAATGAAACATGAACCGCTTTTGAGGACCGTTCAGATGTACACGTGATATGGCCGGCGTATCCTTCAGATGTGCGAGAAGTCGTGGAGCGTGAAATCATTAGTCTGCAGCTTCTGAGTATAAACTAAACACCATCGAGCGTGAAATCATAGACTTATAGTTCCTGGACGTGAAGTCGTAGGTTTGTAGCCTCTCGAGCATAAAAGCTACCGAGCACAAAGGCATCCAGGCATAAAACCATAGACTTATAGCTGTCGAACGTAAAGCCGTAGATTCGTAGCTGTCGAGCGTAGAAAGCTCATTTAGCGTAGAACTGTAGATCTGTAGCTCCTGAAAAGAAAATTTCTCCGAGCGTGAAGTTTGCGGATCTGTTGCTCCTGAGCGTAAACAGAGCGCCACCGAGCGTGAGATCATCGATTTGGTATATGCTGAGCGTAAAGTCGTAGGTTTGTAGCCTCTCGAGCATAAAAGCTACCGAGCACAAAGGCATCCGGGCGTAAAACCATAGACTTATAGCTTACGAGCGTAAAACCGTAGATCTGTTGCCGTCGAGCGTAGAAAGCTCCTTTAGCGTAGAAATCACTGAACCGTCTTGCACGAAAAACTTTTTGAATTTTGCTGACTGTTCGTCTTCCCTGAATAATAGGCTGACGTAGGATGATACCGTATTTGTCGAGGATATCCCACTGGAGGATTTTTATTGGACTTATTACTTTTTGCGCACATTAGTGCAAGTAATAGGTTTGAGACAAATCCTGGCAGAGGTTATATGGACTCTGTGGGGATTGTGGAGAGACATAGTTCAGAGGTAATATGGACGTAAACTGACCTTTCCGTTGCGGGCATTCCACAAGGGAATTTTTGTGGACCTATCATTTGTTGCGCACGAGAGTGCAAATAATAGGTTTGGGACAAGCCCTGCCAGAGGTAATATGGACATGGCAATTTTTGTGGACCTAACACCACTGGTGTACTTAGAGTTAAGTACGGGTGTTAAGTTGAGATGACAACCGATATCAGAGGTAATATGAACATGATAATCGATAGCCAAATTTAGAAAGGTTTGTTCAGAGGTAATATAAACTTGACAAACTCCCTGGGTTGTGACTCTATCGGGGATAGAGGCATACATCTGCTCAGAGGTAATATGGACATGGCAGTTTTTGTGGACTCAACACCACTGGCGTACTTAGAGTTAAGTACGGGTGCTAAGTTGAGATGACAATCGATATCAGAGGTAATATGAACATGATAATCGATTAGCCGAATTTAGGAAGGTTTGTTCAGAGGTAATATGAACATGACAAACTCCCTGGGTTGTGACTCTATCGGGGATAGAGGCATACATCTGCTCAGAGGTAATATGGACATGGCAGTTTTTGTTGACTCAACACCACTGGCGTACTTAGAGTTAAGTACGGGTGCTAAGTTGAGATGACAATCGATATCAGAGGTAATATGAACATGATAATCGATTAGCCGAATTTAGGAAGGTTTGTTCAGAGGTAATATGAACATGTTTGTTCAGAGGTAATATGAACATGACAAACTCCCTGGGTTGGACCTGAAGAATCCACTGGGGAAACTTTTTAGATTCATCTGGTTTTTTCTTGAGGGATCAAATTGTTACTTTAAAGTGAAACCAATTTGCAGTGATCGTCTCCTCGTTTATAGATGCAAAGTGATGACCTTGGCATCGATCAACTCCTGAATTCTCCTTTTTAGTACATAACACGCCTTTGTAGGATAATGAATGTACTGATGAAAGAGACAATAATCTGGGTCATCGTCTTTGCCAGCCCTCTCAGGGTATCTGATGTTGGGTAGCTGAAGTTTGTTTTCCTTTATCAACGTATTGAAGATTTCACTGATGTCATCTTCATTGAAGGAGAAAGTCCCTTTTGGCCTTTGGGCTCATGATGCTTGAGTTCTATGGTCTTCTGGGAAGATCGTTATCGTTGCATCATCTTCGGATTCTGAGGGAATTCTACCCCCATCTTTGGATGTTGCTCGGTTTTATCGAGGGAGACTACCCCCAGACTTGTCGTTGCACTTGCGGAGATCACAGCGCTCATCTGGTTCCCCGTAGAGGTCAGATGTTGTCTTGCGCACGGAGCGTGATTTGTACTTCCGATTTGGCGCTGAGGCATCATCAGAAGTTTTGTCTGTACCGCGTGTAGCGGGAGACTGGTTTCTACGCGTAGAGCGCAGTGGATACTTCTGGGTTAGCGCTGAGGCTTTGTCCAAAGTTTTGTCTGTACCGCGCGTAGCGGAAGACTGGTTTCTACGCGTAGAGCGCAGTGGATACTTCTGGGTTAGCGCTGAGGCTTTGCCCGAAGTTTTGTCTGTACCGTACGTAGCGGGAGACTGGTTTTTACGTGCAGGGCACGGAGGGAGCAATGCTACAACCTCATTGGTCGGAGAGATCGGAGAGATCGGAGAGTCCACAAGAATGGCGGAGGATGTCTTGGGCATCCAGACTTTGCGCAGCTTTCTGTTGTCTTGGACGGAGAGAGGGTGAGAGCTACCCCCGGTTTGAAGCATGTCTTCGTAGGCAGACTGGTCGAATTGGGCGACCAGTGTCTTCTTCACAGTTCCTATAGATACCGCATCGTGTTGAGCAATCGCTTCCTCGTCAGAAGAGAAGGATATCCCCAGCAGAGTTGCCATCTTATTTGTGGTATTAAACGAAAGAACAAAATGTATATGATACGAGGTTTGCACGAAACCCGCTTTCTTTGGTTTACAAACAAACTTGTACAATTTGATCCTATACGAGGATGTGGGAGTACAATTTATTTAATCTGGGTAGATGATTGCTATAGGTGTCTGATATGCAGTCGATCACTTTAGCCCTTGGACCACACGATGTTGAAGAAGTGCCGTGAAAGACAGGTAGCAGCTTCGAAGGTTGCAAAGGAGGGTGAATGCGCGATGCCAAAGTCGTCGATCCCTACTCTTTGCCTGAGCTCCGGATTCTCTCTCTCTCTCTCTCTCTCCCTTGACCTCCGGTTCGATCTTTCTTGGAAGTTAGACCTTGGATCTTTCCGACCTTCCAATTTTGTCGACCTTTCTCCCTGGATCTGATATTGGTTTCTTGACCAATTTTCTGACCTTTTCCTCATTGATAGAGGTCTCTATTTATAGAGTTTTGGTGACAGTGACCACTCTGTCGGTGTAGAAACCGAGGAGTGGAAAGTACAGCACCCTTTTACACAACGGTTAAAGTAACCAATGCCTGCGTATAGATGATCCTTTGAATGAGCATGTGACGCGGGTCCAACTAAGGGACAAAACGCGTATAATCGCTACGAAGATCACGGCGTAGAAGCCACGTAGGTAGGTATCCATTGTGTTGAAGAGGTTGGCATAGAAGCCAAATGTCTGTCACCATGGCATAGAAGCCAAATGGTTATCAAACCAGCATAGAAGCCGAATAGGCGTAGAAGCCGAACAGGCGTAGAAGTCGAGCAGGCGTAGAAGCCGAGTGGTCATAGAGGCCGAACTGGCGTAGAAGCCGAGTGGTCATAAAGGCCGAGCAGGCATAGAAGCCGAGTGATCGTAGAGGCCGAACAGGCGTAAAAGCCGAGTGGTCATAGAGACCGAGAGAGCACAGGAGCTGGATGGGCGTAGAAGCCGCTGCGTACCGTGCCAGAATGCTGATGGGGACGTCTTAGCCGGAATTATGGCTTTTGAAGATATAATCAAATCTCTTGCATTAAATGTCGAGATTTGCCACCATCCTGTGCATTAAATGTGGAGGCGTGTCTTCGAACGTCTGCAACCCCTTCTGCGCATCAGTCGCAGAGACGTGCCTTCAGAAACTGTCACCGCTCTGTGCGTTTAGACATAGAGACGTGCCTCGACCCCGTATGGAGTGCAGCTTTTGATGTGGCAGGCAGTTTGTCTACTGCAGAACGTAAAATAGCTCGTGTCTGCCTGTGTAAAACAAGGCAGCATATCCCTTCGTGCTTGTAAAAGCAGTTTACGCAAAGGGGATGGCGGTATTTGACAGCCTGGGTCACAGTTTTGTGTCATCATTATAGCCGTCGTCTGGGTAGTCGAGCCGTATCCCTTTGTCAGAAGTCCAGACGTCATGTTCATTGCAGGATCTTTATTGCAGGGTTTGACAGGTTCACCTCGGAGAATACGAAGCATCTCTTGTACACCTTAATGCTGCATCTGAAAGGGGATGAGTTTTACGCCCTGGAGGCGATCAAGCACCCTGTTTACGCTGAAGCGGCTTGGACGTACTGCCTTACGCGGATGGTCCTTTGAGCTTTCATATCTCATGCTGCATTTTAGCGGAAAGAGCTCTGTTGCACGCTTGATGACTCTGAAGGCTTCTGCTTACGCTGCTCTGCACCAATATGCCGCGTATAGTCATCCGGCGTATTTTTCATGCTTCTACATATATATATATATAGTTTTTTCTTTAGAAAGAAAAAGAAATGATTAGAAAAAAAAAGAAATAGAAATAAAGAAAAGAAAAAGAAAAAAAAATCTTATTGGATTTAAATAAACCCAAAACCCATTTCCTAACTCTAATCCATAACCCACTACTCCCTAACCCTAACCCACATAGGCAAAAGCAAATAGAAAAAAGCAGCTACAGTCGCACGGCTTAAAGCCCCCCCACCCCCGAACATGCAAACCCTTTTCTTCATCTCCCTTCTTTATATATATATACACCCATTCAACCAAGACCTAGCCCTAATCCCCCCTCTCCACCTCGACGCCGCTGCCGCGCCACCGGAGCCAGCCGCCGACAGCCCCAGGCCTGCCGCCATACGCAGGAGCCGCCGGCCGCCTATCGCGACGCCGCGCGCGCGAGACAGTAACTGATAAACAGCGTACCTGTGTTCCCACCTCGATTCCTGTGCCCTCGTTGGACCAAACTCGACCTCGTCTTTATCGGTATGATCCTCATCTATCCCCCTTTCCATCCTATAGATTAGTTTATCTCGAACAGCATGCAAATCTAGGTAAAAATTGATGCCAAGTCGAAGAAAAATGACCACTTTCCAAATTCTAGAAATTATGTTGCAACCACCCCTGTTCTCGGGTTCGTATCTCCCACCACAGAGATCCGAATCCAATTTTTCTTGTTGGTATACGAAGACCACTTGACCCAGTTTATTTTCTGTCAAATACTTCAATTTATTAGCTATTGTATGTTAAAATAAATTAGGTAGAAAATCCTGAAAACTCACTTTTTCCATATTTCCAAAAGTAATGAAACGAAGCGCGCCCCGCCAAATGGGACCGCCCCGCTGTGTACCAAGTATACCAAACGGTGCGCGCAGTATACCCGGACACGTGAGAGTTCGCGAAACTGATTCGGACGCGTATCCGCGGACAATCCACGTGTCGCAACTTTTGCGAAAGCCGTACGTATTTTGTGTACGCTCGTCAGATTGTGACAAAACTTACGCCACTGGACTCGTGGTAACGCGCTAGTCCTGTGACCCAATTTTTACGCAATTCTGAGATAGTTGACCAAGATGCCAATTGGCGGGCCCCACGGTTGACTTTTGGGCTAATTTATGTTCGGCTCACCGGAATCCAAAACTGGAAGTACTGCTGAGTTCGTATTAACATTTAGAATTGGTTTGACCTATAATTTATCCTATTTAGAGACCGTTACATTTGGTACGCTTTTCGGTGCAAAGTGGCCCACATATGGAGCCCACTTTGACCCAAAATTATCATTTTGCCCCTGTGTCCAAATTGGACGAAAGGGGAGCTCTTTCTTGCTATTTTGCTTATTCTGGGAAAGTTGGTGATATTTATTTCAGCATCCGGAGACGTTCATTCTGAGGCCATAGTTTCTGACTCTTGGTGTTTGACATCTAGATACTACACTCTGCAGCTCTCTTGCTAGGCAAGTATACCTTGCCTTTGTTGTACTATTTAAATTCAGTTATATTTTTAGTTGCATGTTTTATTGTTTTAGATTATATAAGTGTACGCGTCCGAGAGAGACTCGGGTGCAGTCAACGAAGGCGTTGACGTTATGACTTATGTCTGACCTAGAGTCTAGTAGACCCACCTAAAGTTGTGGAATTATTGGTATGACTCCCAGGCCTTGACACATTTCTTACACGTGTTGTGAGTCTCATGTAGGGCACGAACTTGCGTATGTGGTTGGCCACCTGTACGTGTAGGTCGTGCAACGGATAGGGTATAACTGCTAATAGTGATGCATGTTAGAAGACTTAACAGTTATTCGTAGGCGGAGCATAGACTGTTGTGATATGATGGCCCGATCATTGTCCTTGTTTGGTTGTAAAGTTGGGCTACTGTTCTAGTGATAGACTATGAGCCAGAGTTACGATACCGCGATGTAGTAGCTAAGGCATATTGTGGATACAACATGCATAGATTATTGGGTGGGGAGGACGACTTGTAGACGTATGGGACACCCCACTTCCTTTATACTGCTGCCACACTCGACGGAGTGATATGGACGATATATATACTATACTGCTGCCATGTTCTCCGAAGCGATATGGTCGATATACTATACTGCTGCCATGCTCTTCGGAGATGGACGTTATTACTGAGCGCCCTCCTATGGGGGCATATATGGCATATACTAGCCAGTTGTCACAATTGGTGAATTACGTCAGCATATGTCTAGCCTACACTTTCCCATACACCCAAAGTTGTCCTCAAGTTGCATTTCACTTAAATGGTTAGGTCACCCCAGAGTTATTTATTCAGTATTTACTTTATGGCATACTTTTATGTATCTTTTTATGTCCCTCTGAGGACCTGGTCCCTTTCTAGGAGTATTGTTTATGAGTATTTGCAGGAGCGCAGATCCAGACTGGCTACTCATATTGCGAGAGGTCTACTCTTCGAGCCTCGTGATTGTTAGAGGTTGTATTTATATTATTTGTCTTGTTTATTCTTCATTCTAGTTCGGCAGTGGATTTGTTTCCATCCGACTGTCATCTTGAGATACCTTATATTAAGATATAGTTCATAGATACTAGTCATTTATTTATATATGATTCTGTGGATGAGATTTAGTTATGCTCTGAGATATATATGTTTACCACTTATGAATTGTCATTCATATTACAGCGTACGTGTGTTATGGTTTCCATATATTGGAGTACCATATTCATACGGCTGGCATGCTTACGTGTCCTAGTCCTGCGTATTTTGGGACTGGGGCGTGACAAATGATCTCAGGATAATAAAAGAAATATTAAAAACATGCAATGAGATATATCCTGAACTGATAAGCAAAATAGAATAACAAGTGCTGAAAATAAATGTGTGATCATGTCAAGACTAAACTAACCATCATCCATCAATCATGGCAAATCATATAAGTACGGCTTGATACTTTAACTAACCAGGGTTATCACAATCCTAATTACTAACAATTATAATACAACACGATACTAGAGTTCCTTCTGATTGTATGCTCCTACAGTCTATCCGGAATATCCATTCGCACAAACCAGCCATGAATACTTCCCGAAATACTCCACAAGATGCTCCACAAGATAACCATATGAATAACCGGGACTGCATATAATCTAGAAAAAATCCTAGCCATTTACTAAGTTAATCCCTAGTTAATAACTCTAGCTTTTTCTTGTATGAATCCGGGTGTGACATTCCTCAGAATCCATCCTAGACATGATGCAACAAAACAAGTTCTAATAGTAATATAAACAAGTTTTAATATTCATTGACAAACAGACTCATGTAAGCCACGATAATGACCAAGCCATGTGAAACCAAGTAAAGCCAGGTAAAGCCATATGAAGCCAGGTAAATCCATGTACAACCATGTGAAGCCAAGTCCATCCAGGTGAAGCCAAGTGAAACCAAGTCAAGCCATGTCCGATGAAGTCATGTAAAGCCATGCCAAGTCAAGTCCAGTCAATCATGTCATCACGTGTAGATGGGCAAAGCCGAGTAAAATCGAGTAAAGCCAAGTCAAGTCAAGTCATATGAAGCCATGTAAGTTCATGTCTAGTCAGGTCAAGATTTCGCGTATCCAAGCAAAAGCCAAAAGAATAAAAGGAAATCACGAAAAATCAAAAAATCCTAAAGAAATAGCATGATCGGTATACCGTCAGTACATTCCAGTACACCATTGATATACCGGTCCAGAGATAGGAAAATACAGCAAATCTGGATTCAAATAAATTGGTATACCGCCGGTATACTATAGATACCAGCGGTATGCCGTTTCAAGTTGGCAAGAAAGGTTATGAAAAACAAAGTTCCATAAATCGGTATACCGTCGGTTTACTATAGTATATCGTCGGTATGCTGGCCAAGACAAATACACTGAAGTAGGTTAATAATGTTGGCAAGGATCGGTATACCGTCGGTACACTGTAGTATACCGTCGGTATGCCAGTTTCCAAGATAAAACTAGGCCAAAGTCAAGTCTGATTTTCGGGACCCAAATCAAACCCCAAAAGTTACCAGAACCAAATCTAACATGGAGTTAAGTCTAACGGTAAGTCTCATATCAAAATATGGAGTAAATCTCACGGTCACAACTCTGATATCGTATCCGTTACCAAGTTACAAAAAAGGGACGAAACAAAATCTTACCAGAAATCAAAACCAAAACAGTCAAAAAGCTAAAAATTATGAGATGAACAATTATAGTAAAGCACGTCTAAGCTAAAGAACAACAACCAAGGCTCTAGGAAAGTAAAATGACATACAATAAAAGAAGTTCATAGAATCGGCAAGGTATACTTGCCTAAAGAGTGCTCACAGCCTAAACCTTCTAGTCCACCACCACGAAGGGGTTCAGAAACCATACTCCATGTCTCAAGACCAAGCTCCAAGCTCGAGAGAAAAAATGTGAAGAGAAGAGAGAGAAAGAGGAATGAGAAATGAAAAGAAAAGAAAAAAAATCAAGAGCTATTTATAGAAAAATTATCGAAAATATCTAAAAAAAGTATAAAAAAAAAATCTGTCGGGCAGTATACCGTTGGTATACTGTAGTATACAGTCGATATATCGGTCATGTAGTAAAGTTTCAGTTTTGAGAATTTTTGAGCTTCCTCGAGAACCAATATAATGCAATCAATAGCACAGAAATACGTATCCGCTTCAAATATGAATACTGTAAGACAAGTCTCACACTTTGAGTCGATGTAGGAATTTGAAGATGGGGTTTTCGTCGGTGCAGTCAGATCTGGGGACGCACTTGGCGATCCCAACGAGGTCGATGTTCTGGAGGGCTAGGGTTTCGATGGCGTCTACGAGGGCTTCCTCGGGATCCATGTCAACCTCCTCCACGTTCTCTCTCACGGCGGGGTAGAATAGGGATCAACGCTCCTCCTCCGTTGCGGCTGGCATGGCGCGCGACTAGGAGGGTTTAGTCATGGCACAGGCGACGGAGGAGGGGGCGGCTGGTGATGGGGGGTTGGGGAGTGGAGGGGGTGAGGATGTCCCATAGTAATATTTTTTCTGTCCTGGGTAAAATTTACTTCGGTCTGGGCTAGTACCAAGTAATGGACTGTTCTGAGCAATTTTTGATGTGTCTTTAGAATTAACTTTTTTATAAGGGTATGTTGTTGTGGAAAAATGATCAGTCCTACTGCTATTTTGTTAGAGCATCTCCCAAAGTTGCACATAGGAATGACAATATTGTATTTAAAAATTCTTCTGCAATGCAATTATGAGTAAATTAAGAATCTTATGTAATAAAAGATATTATTAAATTGATTGTCTATTTCTAGATAATATACGTACAATGTCTTTGCTTATATGCCAACAATTATGAATAAAAAATAGAATAAGGTAAAAAAATCATGAAAGTTCAAAAAAAAAAATATCTCAATACGTTTGCATTGGAGAACACTTTTTTACTTAATTATCTTTTGCGAATATAGTAGTTCCATCTAGAAAAGACAATATATTGTATCTCATACCACATATGAAACACTAACACATCACAAGAGAACAGGGTTGGAGATGCTCTTAGGATAAATTATTCAATGGACAGGGTAACCACGTGGCAGTGGCAGTGGTGAATGGTGAGCATGTCCATAATATATTGATACATTGTGCAGTGGTGAATTATACATGTTCAATAGTATATCGATACATGGTAATATTAAAAGTAAAAAAAAGAAACTAATCAATTGACAAGTATCATCATATAGGATTATAAAAAAATGTAAAATACTATCATGTGCCATTATACCATTGGACGGGCCCACCATTTACCACTGTTAAGTGGTTAACCCACCCACTGAATAAATTCTCCTTTGATAAATCACACTTCTATTGAGGGACAATACGGTCTATTTATATCCTGATTAGATGGCTTTGTATGGGTCAAATTAAGAAGGTTTAAGTTTAACAAAAATACTCCTAGGACTTATAGTTTGACATCTAATTATATAAATAAATTAAAAAAATTGAAATTAAAAATTGCAAACCATCAATACTTAAGAGTATTTTCAGGGTAAACTTGGAGATTACCTAAAGTTATGTAGGTTTTGAAGTTTTATGAATCCTTGGAGGTCATTTTGGTACATGGACTCCAATAATTGTCCTTAAGTGACCCCTTAACAATAATTTATTAATATTTCATTTAATTATAAATTTTATATCACTTTTTTGTTTTATTAATATGTATACGGGAACTAACTATGGAATATGTATATTAAAACAGTAATAAATAAATAAATAAAACCTTATTTAGTCTCATAATAATACTTGGTCCCATTTAAGATAATTTTGAAGAGTATCTAAAGTTATTTAGTAATTATATTTTCACTTAAATAGATCAAAATAATTATCAAATAAATTTATAAAAAAAGTCAATTATAACTTGACAACACTCCTTGTAAAAATGTGGGACCAAAATGGCTACTTATGCTCCTATTAAAAATTCTAGAGCTATTAATTCTTTAAAAAAATGTGTAATTAACTTCAAATAAATTATAGAAAAATTATAAAATTTTCAAATATGTTTCTAAGCTATTCTAGTATGTTTCTATAATATCAAACCTTACTATAACCTAAGTTATAATTTTTTCTTTACTGGTTTTCTTACTTAAGACTTCCCAGTAGTGAATGTGACGCGGGACAGAGACCTAAGTTCAACTAATACATTTTTATAATTAGGGTTTAATTATAGAAGATTCCTAATTATGAACAAAATTATTGATATAATTTCACAAAAATTATCACAAGATGCAAAGATTTATCGATGAACTTAAATAAGAGTTTTAAAATATACTGAATATTCTGGAATTCAATCTTGACGATGTGTAGATGAATAGATCACAGAAGAAGATTATATATGATAGATGAAACAAGTTTTGAAAATAAGTTTAAATTACTTAGGCATCGCACCAACGTATATAAACTCAATTAAATTTTTTTTATTCATCTCCCCCTTCAATAATTCTTTGGCTTTTTTATAGTCGGACATTCAACTATAAGATAACAGAAAATAACTCAAATTATAAACAAATAATCCTAAGTAAGTTAAGATTCCTATCCAAACCAGCCTCCAAATAAAAAACAAATAAAGTTCATATCCAAACTAATCCAAAGGGATAAAATACTCATTATTATTTTTAATCGTAACAAATTAATATAATCTTGGTCGTCTATCATTCTTCTTCATTTCAAAAGTTTACATCCTGGTAATTTGTGTATTATGATAAGTTTCAGAACAAAAATAATCTGTATCCAAGATAGCTAGGGGGAGACGGTACTGAAGGAAATAAAATAATAACCATAGTAATCTTGGAATCTCGGAAGGATACCATAATAGTATTGATAGTCGTAGTGGAGGAATGAATAACACGACTTCTGAATCAATAGTAAATGCTTCTCTCGAAAGAATGGAAGAACAAATAGTTTTTCTGAAGATGTCATTGTAACTAAGAGGCAACTCTTGATATAGTGATTTGTCTATCATAGTAAACATCTTTTGTCCAATTGTCCAATCCATGCAGAAAAATGTTTACGGCAAATATATAATAATATTGGTTCACAACTATGTGTTGAGGAGTTAAATGTTGTGACATAAACTCAGCTTGAGGGTGACATAAACTCAGCTTGAGGGATTGGGGCACCAACAGACTCAATAAATTTAACAGACTCACTAGGTGGACTATTTAGTAGTAATAATGGTGATAGATGTTACAACCCGCACCCGATACATGAACATAAGTCATGGGTACGTCCAGCCTACGCTGCAGCATCGGCGGTAGAACGTTATAAAGGTCCACAACATAATCTAACAAACTCACGCAATGATATATATATATATATATATATATATATATATATATATATATATAACCTGCCAATGGTAACTCAACTCCATAATGAGGGCAAGATGAATATATATAGCATCAATACTCAATCACCAAACTAGAGGCAAATAATGTCATGATATCATAAGAGAAAGGAAATAATAAGTCATAACAATATCCAAGTCTAGAATCTAGTAATAAACACAAATGGTCTCAATATAAATACATGACAAAGTCTAAGATGGAGACATATAGAGTACAATAAATAGATACTAGCTAAGGGTCTGCTATAGCTAGGTGTGTCTCCTCGATAGCTGGTACCATATTGTCCTGGCCTACATGTGCTACCTCAACTGGCTCTCCGTTCTGCGGGCCATAGTATGTAGGACACAAGTCCTCTAAATAGTCGTCTGAAAAAAAATATCCAGTCAGGATTGGAGCAAGTACAAAAATCTGAAAGCAGTTTCATATATATGGTAGAGGATATAGTAACAACAAAAGAAAATAATACAAGATGCACAAGTAAGTAGAAAATAGAAAATACAGCTGAACTAGGCATATAAACACAAGGGATAATTGGAAAAGTAAATACAGCTACAGGGTATGAACTGTAAATAAGATAACTGTAAATAAGAGAACTGATGAGACTACTAAGTGCTTTAGAGTACATGTTCATTATGTGATCAGTTTGGGTTGCACACGAATATACTAAGGTAACTCAATTATATGCGTCTTATATAATTTGCATGCACACGAATACACTAAAGGGTATGATCACATAATCGAATCCTACTCCCCCTCCCCGACTAATATTCATGGATCCAATCACGATACTTTACGAACACGAATATAATACGAGAACACGGAGCACACGAATGTAGTGTGAGCACACGGGGCCATAAATAGAAAATAACATCTCCTGATTTGATCCATACAATACCAGCCCGTATAGCATCATGTCAGAATTAGGTAATACAGATCTAGAATATGTGATATATACACTATAAAATACTGAAAACTAATAAAGAGATATACTCGCCTGTGGTCCTGAGCAAAAGGTATGACTCGGTGTCCGAGCTGGTGTCACACGGACCTATTGGTGAATATCATGTCACTTGAGTATAATAAAGTGATAAATAACAAAATTGAGTCAAAATATACTTTCTAGGCCATTTATAGGACATACTAGTCAAACTAGGTCAATCTAGGATAATACCTTTATTTTTTGTCCATACATAGCTTCTAGGTCCGTATTAAGGTAACTAGTCCATATTAGTATTATACTAGCTAGTGGTACTAAGATTTCTATATACTTATTCTCATGAATATACTAGTTAGTACCTTAAGTACTAATACATCTAATTACCTTAACTAACAACTTAACACCTTAGCAATACCTACTCAAAATCCTAGTTATATAACTATTATCTATACCTTAACTAATTTCTTAGTTATACATCTAGGCATATCCTGATACTCCAACACCTAACTTAATTATCCATCCCCTCTTGACTGATACCCAGGTCTGCTACTGAGGTTGTTAACTGATCTTTCCCTTACACATACCTTAATATTGCCTAACCCCAAATACTTCATACCTGGACTTACAATTGTTCCCTGACACTGCAAGGAATCAAGATATTTGCTCCTACTGCCACTCCAACTTATTGTGAACTAATGCACAATATTCAATTAAAACATCAAGCTATAGCTGTTGCTGGAACCTCTCCCTCTGAACAGACACACTCGAGCTCCCATTGCTGCTGCTCTGTGTGGCAAAACCAGACACCCCCAATCCTATTCAGTTGCACACAGTACTGCAATGCCTGAGTGCAACTGTTTCTGCTAGTGCTTACACTATTTCCCCCTTCACATCCTCTTATTACTACTAAGTATCAGTAGCTCCAGGTAACAACTTCCCCCCCCCCAAGCCTGCAGATGCCCACATCAAACTATAACACAATGTGCACAAAACTGACCCCCTACCAAGCCTGATACACTAACTCCTATTGATCATTGATACCTCATAATATCTAACTATCAAACACCCCCCCCCCCACACACACACTGATAACACAGTGCACAGGTGAACACTCTCCCTCCAAACACATACATGATCCAATCCACTATCAATTACCTTCTTACTGAACACAGCAGCAGCACTTATATGTTGTTGCTCAAAAGCACAACAACTATGCTACTACCAAATGCAGTGCACATGGTTGCCACTGCTACTTACCTCTCCTTACTCTACCTGCACTTAATCCCTTGATCCTCTTTTAATTGGTAGCTGCTAACATACACACATGCACACAATAATAACACAAAGCACACACACACCCTCCATACCTAATGAGTATTATCACAATTCCTTTACTACTCACAATCACACACAATCTTACACACACTCCACACACACACAATATATATATATATATATATATATATATATATATATATATATATATATATATATATATATATATATATATGCACATGCATCTCTCTAACTAAAAACAATATTATCAAAAATACTTGGTTGGCAACTAGGCAACACTCATGATACTCATAAATATCATATGAGATACACAATGCTACTCTTGTGATATTCACTCAAATCACTCCCAAACACTCCCCAACTCTTGCAACGCATCCAATATAGCAGATATACTATGAAATAATAAGGAATGACCCACTAGGCATTCCATCAAATACTTGGTGTGTCACATCGAAGTTTTTTTCAAATGGACACAAAACTCAATATAGCTTATACCATAGGCCTCCTATGGACTTAGTTCTTCTTCCTATGGGTAGTCCTAAGCCAAGAAAGGGTTCCTATGGGTATATTACACAATTCTAGAATTAAAATGACAATAAAAATAAGATTTTACCTATTGGGAGATGGATTCCCAATGTAGCTCTTTCAAGTGGGCACAAGTGAGAAATAAACACCAACTCCTAGCAAGGCCCATCTTTCTCAAGCCCCTTGCAATCCTCAAGCTTCTAGCTCTCCTTAGTGATGAAAATGAGAGGGGTTGGGATTGGTTTGGAGGAATTTGGTGGAGAAAATAAAATAATTTGAGGAAGAAATAAATGAGGGAGGAAATAAATAAAGTCGAATTAATTAATAGAGGTTCTCCCCCTCTTATTAGGGCCAGACAACTTAGGGTTAGGGTTGGCTTGGTTAAAAATATCTAAAATACCCTCCAAGTTGTCATGAAGAGTTATTTAATAAATGGAGGTTTAACTAAGAGGGTTTCTAATTTAATTACAAGGGGTTATTGATCATTCTCTCTAATTAAATTAGTCAACCATGACAAAACTAATTGGTTGCACTAATGGCCACGACAAGTCTAGTTGGGTTCACTTAGGTTCAATAACAATTAGTCTAACTAAGGGGCTAATATACAACCATCATCTACATTAAATATATATATATATATATATATATATATATATATATATATATATATATATATATATATATATATATATATATATATATATATATACAACTATACACAATATTATAAAATAAAGATATATCAATAACAAATAATACTACAAATGACAAAAATATCCCTATCCTGAAAAGTGGTAGTGACAATAGCTCAAGGGGTATCAAAGTCTCGGATAGACACTCAATAGGATTTTTTATATCATTATAATTTGTGTCAAGAGGTGTGTTTGGTTCAATGACGGTTATACCAATTATTGAATGAGATTGATCTTGCATGACTTTTTTGTGGGATTGTTCATGGACATATATCGCTTATGTTTGATTGACTCCAGCATTCAAAGTATATACCTTAGTATCAAGGGCATTGAACTTAGGATCTAAGTCAACTATTACTTGATTTATACTTATCAATGAAGATAATTTTTCAAACAAATTACTATTTTTTATGTTTGAACTTAAAATTCACCCACTATGCATAAGCAAGCCTAAACCTGACTCTGATAGTAAGACTAAATTAGTTTGCTATGACTAAAAATAATAATGAGAAATTTATCTATTGGGATTAGTTTGGATATGAAGTTTATTTGTTTGTTATTTGGAGTTAGTTTAGATAGTAAGCTTAACTTTCTTATAATTATTTGTTTATATTTTGAGTTATTTTATGTTATCTTATAGTTGAATGTATGGCTATAAAAAGAGCCAAAAAGTTGTAGATGGGGAGATGAATAATTTTTTTAAATTGAGTTTATATACGATGGTGTGATGCATAAGTATTTTAAACTTAATTTTCTAAACTTGTTTCATCGAATCTTCGGTATATTTCAAAACTCGCATTTAAGTTCATTGATAAATCTTTGCATCTTGTGATAATTTTTATGAAAATATAAAAATAATTTTGTTCTTAATTAGTAATTTTCTATAAATTTTAATTATAAAATTGGATTAGTTGAACTTAAGTTCTCGTCCTACGTCAAATTGGTATCAGAGCTCTAGGTTAATAATAAATTTTATTTGTAGGCAAAGACCTAGGTAGCAATTAAAACTAAAATATGGATTATGAAGAGTTTATTAAAAAGTTAAAGGATCTTTTAGATTCAGAATATAATAAACTTGTAAAAGCTATATATGACAATTATTGTATCAGGGAAGAATGATAAATCAATTGTTGAGTTTGTATGGTGCGATGCCAAAACCCATATATATATATATATATATATATATATATATATATATATATATATATATATATATATATATATATATATATAACGGCTCAAAAGTGAGCCGTCTAAACCGTAAGTAAATACTCAACCAATTTAATTTATAAAAAAATACTTACGGTAGATAAATAAAACCTTAAACCAAATTCCATCTTATCCGTCCAAACCCTTAATGAACCAATTTAATTAACAAAAAAACTAAGGGGAGATTAAAAAAAATTATGGCAACTGGATGAATAGAGTACTGAGAGCGATGCACCTACTGCAGAACCTCCCCGTGCAACTCCCCACTCGGCACACACAACCTAGTACCGTGCCCAATGAACCATCCTCAGAAATGGTGAAGTCGTCCAATAACCCAGCCTGAACTTGTGCCCTGATGATCCTCAGAGTCAAATCATCATACTGCGTAATCCCGATCATGTCCATCAGCTCCTACTGTATATACAATCTCCACATCTGCATCTCGACACTGGAAACTATCACCTCAATACCCAAGCTCTCAAGATCGGCCAACAAATGTTTGTCTGATGTCAAGAACATTGCCACCAGATACTTGCTCAAGGCATCGGCGATTATGTTGGCCTTCTCTAGATGGTACTGCAATGATATGTCAAAGTCCTTTATCAACTCCAACCACTGTCGCTGTCTTATGTTTAGCTCTTTCTGGGTGAACACGTACTTCAAGCTCTTATGGTCTGTAAAGATCTCCACACGCTCTCCGTACAGATAGTGTTTTCACAGCTTTAGAGCAAAAATAATTGCTGCCAACTCCAGATCGTGGGTAGGATAGTTCTTCTTATGATGACGTAATTTCCTGGAAGCATAGGTAATCACCTTCCCATTTTGCTGCAGAACGCAACCTAAACCCTTTTGCTAAAGCATCACTAAAAATAGTGAATCCACCTGACCCCGATAGCAACATTAACAGTGGAGATGTCGTCAACCTCTTCTTCAGCTCATCCAAAATGGTCTGACACTCCTCTGACCACACAAACTCCACGTCCTTCTTGTTCAGCCTAGTCATCGACTCTGCAATCTTGGAGAAGTCCTGTACAAACCTCATATAGTATGCTGCCAGGCCTAAAGGCTCATGATCTCTGCCATAACCTTGGAGTAGCCCATGACTCCACTACCACGACCTTCCTCGGGTCAACTGAGATTCCATCTCCTGTCACCACATGACCAAGGAATTCGACCTTGTCAAGAAAGAACTCGCACTTTGAAAGCTTTCCATAAAGCTTCTCCTTCCTTAGAGTCTTCAAAACTATCCTCAGGTGCTCCACATGCTCCTCTGGTATCTTTGAATACACGAGGATATCATCGATGAACACCACCACGAACTTATCAAGCTACTGGTGGAATACCTTGTTCATCAGGTTCATGAATACCGTTGGAGCATTGGTCAACCCAAACGGCATCACCATGAACTCGAACTGGCTATACCGAGTCTGAAAAGTTGTCTTTGGACTATCCTCCTTCGTGACTTTCACCAGGTGGTATCCTGACCTCAAGTCTATCTTTGAGAATACCTTCTCTCTGCTCAACTGATCGAAGAGATCATTTATCCTCGACAATGGGTATTTGTCCTTGATAGTGAGGTTGTTCAAAGTCCTGTAGTCGATACATATGCGTACCGACCCATCCTTCTTCGGTACAAACAATACCGGAGAACCCCATGGTGATGAACTGGATCTGATAAAGCCCTTGTCCTGCTACTCCTCCACCTGCTTCTTTAACTCTGCCAGCTCGATGTTCTTAACCCTATAGACGTGCTGTGATATCGGCTCTACGCCTGGCACCACGTCTATAGAGAACTCAATGTCCCTGTCTGGCGGCAACCCCGACAACTCCTCTGGAAAATATCCAGGAACTCTATAATCAAGGGATGTGGCAACTCATTCTCTTCCACCAGGGCTCCACAGATGACTCCCTCGCTCTGCTCCGTTGCTCCTCTGGCAATCTTGAACTCTGGCTCTCCCAGAATTCGAAATAAAACTTTGCCTCTACAATAATCTATACTAGCATGGTGCCTACTCACCCAATCCATCCCGAGTACAATATCGTAGCTCGGAAGTGGTATTACGAGTAAACACGCACTCAACTCCCAGCCTCCCAATATAACTCTTCGATCCTTGCAAACATCACTGACCAGGATGGTGCTTAAGAACAAAACACACAGATATAAAACTATGGAAAGCACAGAAATCAAATAAAGCTAACGATGGAATAGAATATAGAAGAACAGAACCTGCAATGATGTCTCCGACTTGCTTTGCCTCCTCAACCGTCATGGCGAGTGCTCGCCCCTGTGGTGTTCCCCTATGTTGCTGGTGCTGCACGAACAGCTGCTGCTAGATCGGGAGTGAAGGTCCTCTCTGCTGTGCTGCAGGTGCTGCTAGTGCTCAAACTTGTGCTCTTTGAGCTAGAGATCCACCCAGACCTGGACGAGCTGGTGCCAAAAGATAGTCTCTCAACCAGTGTCACGCTGTACCATAAAACAAATACACTCCCAACCTCTTCCTGCATACGTCCCATCCGTGTCCTGGTTTCTTGCAAAAGGGATAGATAATAGCCTGTTGATGATGCCTCTGGTGCTGTTGATGTGTCTGCTGGAATGACGCCCTGACTTGCGCTGGAAACTGCTGACGTTGAGCCTGGAAGGCCTGCTGCTGCTGGAACTGGGGTCGCTTGTCATGCCCTGATCCCGCAGAATCGCTATTCGTCCCCCGGGAGTGATATCATACGAGCGTAAGGTACGCCCGCACAAGGCCTAGCACAATAATATATATATATAAACACAACAGCAGGGTACGAAAGCAAAAGAACACATATTGGCATGAAGAAAAGTTTTCTCATTGTTTTGATAATATACATCTTTGTTATAAACTCTTGACTCAAACATAAAGGGGTGCTGCACGGGCTTACAAGAGGGATGCAAAATAAGATAGATGTTCCATACATTACATCCCATACTAAAACTTTAAAAGATAATAAACACCTTCGGGCAAAGCTATCGTCTTGCCTCGGAGCTGCATAAGATGTGTACACGAGCTCCTGATAATTTGTACAAGCTTCAAAAGACACAGACGAAGTGTGTCGAGTAATGGACTAGTTGGGGGAAGAAGCTTCAGCTCCTCGCCACATCTTCTCCGTTCGGTAAACCTATTGCAACGAGGGTCAGTACTTTAAAAAGTACTGGTAAGGGCGAGTTAACCCAACCAACTAAATTGACACAGTATTCATGTGAAGCATACAATTTATTATAATGGTTTATCTATCTTGCCTTAGTTCAAGTAACAACATACAATAGGTTAAAATAACTGAATAAATATGCCACCGTTCGGTGACTTTACCTGTACGTATGAACCACCTATACATAACTTACCATAACCTTACCTACGACGATGACATAGTTCGCTTGCACAATTTAAATATACATATGGAGTCACTGGCTTTACGAGCCATTTTGGACTATAGTCTGGGCAGACGCGATGGTTGTAGGCGCATGTAGCTAACCCGCTATAAGCTACCCTACCTCCCGTGCTAGGCCATTATGTCACGATCCGCACCCGAATTTTGGGACACGAGTACGTGGGTACGTCCAGCCTACGCCGTAGCATCGACGGTAGAACGCTGTCTAGGTCATAATACTATCTAACCAATCTTACACGAGCATCCAACTCCATAAGGAGACACGGATATCACAATATAATATGAATAATATACTCAATCACATAACTACAGCATGATAAGATATCGAAGAAATAAATAAAATGCAACACAAGTCTAAAATAGAAACAATCTAACTCAAACAATAATATCCAAGTCTCAACAAAATATGCCGGAGACAAATCCGGTACAAAAAATCTGCTAAAAGAAACTAACTATATAACTAGTGATCCCGGCTAGACCTCCCAGAATCACACCTGGCTACAAGGTCCAAGTCTGCAGCTACTCTCCATGTGGTCCATAAAATGTCGGACACCAGTCCTCTAAGGCGCAGTCTGGAAAAATATTTCCAGTCAGGATGGAGCGAAGTACAACCCAAATAACAGTTCCAGTTAATTGATAAGGAATATAAAACAATAAATAGATGATGCTATATACTGAGAGAAGACAATGAATAAATGCAATGGCAAAATAAAAAGAACAGACAATATAGGCAATATGGTATAATCAGTGCATATATGAAATGAAAAGAATGAGGTACAATATCATATATGGGTGATGTAGTATATGAACTAAAATAGAGAACTGTAACTATTCTAAGTGTTTGAAATCGTAGTTTCGAAATGTGATCGGCTTGGGAACTTGTTCGATAGCTACATGGCCTGGCTAATCATACGTGAGGTGTATGATTAACACCATCAATGTCTACACTTGTATGATAGGTATTTGATCACATCTCTCACTAGCAATTTTCCCGCCCCCAACTAGTACAGTAGATCCAACCATGACACGTTACGATACACGATCAATGTCCAATATATCATGTACGATGTCTAATATCAATGTCGTGTACAATACCAATATAATAACCAATGTAACATCTCATGACTAAAGATCCAATCTATATACTAGTCTGTGTAGCACAGTGTCAAGAGTCAGATGTAACATTTCTAAATACTTGAATTATAAAAATTATCAAATAACGAAAATTATCAGAGAATGTACTCGCCTGGGTCCTTAGCTGGCAATACCAATGTCCTGCTCCTGAAGTCTCGCAGAACAATCCAGTGGTCCTATATACATATAATATAATACAATACAACTTTAGCCAAAATACTAGCACATACACAAACATAATTACACTGAACTCAGGGGTACTCTAGGGGTGATCCTAGTCATCTAACAGGGTCAAGCGTGTGTTTAGCTGCACGGGTGTCACGTCTGTAATTGTTGTGCAAGATCAGACAGTCAAAAATAACACGGTTCTTGCCAGTACGTCAGTGTACATATGGCAGTCTGCTAACAAATTACATGGTCACAGGTCAATGTAACTACGGGATATCCGTCATTACACTCGGGTCACCTAGTACATATATAAATATACATATTATTAACTAGCATATAACATTAATACTTAATATATATGTACACCAAATAAATACATATACCATATATATATGTGTATATATACTAATTGAAATCATATGCTATATATATATATATATATATATATATATATATATATATGTATATGTATATATATATATATATACCAATTATACATATTAAATATATTTATACATATACTAAATAAATAATATACGCATACTAAATATATATACCAATATATATATATACATATCAAATAAGTAATATACGCATACGCGTACACAATAATTCACAAGAGGAAATACTCCTCACCTTGGCCTCGACGTACACGTGCACGAGATCGGCGATGACGACGATGACGGAGGTGATGATGACGACGATGTCCATGATATTGATGACAACGATGTTGACGACGACGATGGCGATGGAGGTGATGATGATGGTGAACTTAGGCGAGGTCAGGGAGAACTCAGGTGATGAGGACGAAGGAGGGGGCTCAGGGAGGTCGAGATGAGGTTTTGCGGGCTGTCGAGTTGGTCAACGTGGGGGACGGCCGGAGTCGGGGATGTATGGTGGTGTTAATGGTGTTGGTGGTGCGTCGTAGTGGTCGTGGCCGCGGGGAGATGGGAGAGGCCGGGAAGAGATCGCTCAGGCGGAGGAGATGAAGAAGATGACGAGGGAGAGGAGAATCCGGCGAGGATGGCGGGTCAGCAGCTTCTCCGGCACTGTGCAGTCGATTGTCGACGAGGTATACAACGGCTCGGTGCAGGCAGGTTCAAAGTACGGCAGCTCCGGTCGAGTTTCAGCGGTGCAACAACGTTCACGGCGGGTCTGGATCGAGGCAACGAGGACGGACGGGAAGGGTGGCGGGTTCTGGCGGGGTCTCCGGCAGTCGGAGGCCGGCGGGTCAGCTGGGTGCTGCTCGACGTGGAGGCGGGTTGTGCAGTGCAGCGGGTCGGGGTCGTGATCTGGTCAACGAGGAGAGGCGGGTTGGCAGCATCGTGTGGAGGCGGATCTCTTCCGGTCCAGGCGGAGATGGCGAGGCGGCGCGTTGGTCGTCGTGTGCAGAAGTCTTCGGCGAGGGGGTTCTGGACTCCTGCGGGTTTAGGGATGGGGATGATTGTCACACCCCAGTCCCAAACTATCGAGAGACTAGACATATGGCAATGGCCAACAGCACACACCAATGGGCAAATCTAATTTAATGGACCCACTAAGGTGTACTTAAGATGTACAACAACAATAGGGGTCTATGCTACTAATCTCATCCATAGAAATAAATACCATTAATATGAAATATATAGCAACGTCAAGTCTCAATAAAATATAATTCGGGGAATAACCCGATAATAAGTCTGATACAATTGTTCAACAGACCAGAAATAAAAGAGTCTAACAATAACAAATACTTTGTATAGATTAAGCAAATACTCAGGAGAAATCCTCGGCTATCACCTCGTCCTCGGGGATCGGTTCAGCTCCAGTGTCTGCACCTGCTCCATATACCTCAGGATAGAACTCATCTGCTAAACCTGGGGACATAATCCGGATTTCAGGTCCTCAGGGACATAGCAAGGTACAAGAATAACTCAAGCCAAAATAAATGCAGTGCAATAATAAATGAATCAATAGGGTAAACTAGGTAACCTTCTAAGTGATATGCAAAATAAGAGCAACACTAGACTCAGGCTGAGACTACTACAAGCTCTGTGTCGGAGAGCCGGTAGCAGTTATAATATGTAGTTATACTATGTAGTTATACTATGTAGTGGGCCTATGGCACCGTAATAAGTATATATATAAAATCAGCATGTAGCCTGTCTGTCTCTCTCCACCCAATATAATCACACGTCTCATGTCCATGACACGCAATATCATATCTAATACAGCAAGTCATAATGATAGATAAACACATGCAATATCTATGTCACGAATCATGTAACCTATACAGAATCACCATGAATATCTCAGGAAAATTGTGTCTCATGAATAGTGTCAGGTGTCCTGTGGTATGACGTACTTGATAATGCAAGCACGACGATATATAGGGTCGCGATATCAATCTCTAGGTGATGTTACACGACTCCGCGTATGGCGTCGATACCCGAATATTATTCGAACGTTAAGTAATGTCACACGGTCCTAGTTTGAACATATATATCACAACAATAGATCAAGAGAATAATATGAAACAAATTACTGTAAGTATGGCAATGTACACTTGCATGGGGTTTGATTTCCAACTACTGCTTTGGTATCAGCGGGATCTGTAGGTACTTCTCTAGTTGCTGAAATAAACATTACCATCATGCTCAGAAGATATCAAATAGCTAGAATAGCCTGTCCATAATCCAATTTGGACACAGGGGCAAAAGTGACAGTTTCTGGTCAAAGCGGGGTCCACATGATGCCCACTTCGCACCGAGAAATGTGCCAGAGATAATGTTCTCCAAATTCATCAAACTTAGTGTCTACAAGTCAACGGAATATCCAGAACTGGATTCCGATGAGCCGATCACAAAATCGCCCGTCAAGTGGAGCCGTGGGGCCCACGATACGGGATTTTGTCAACGTTCTCAGAATCGAACCAAACTTGGGTCACAGGACCAGTGTATTGCTATGAGTGCGATGGCACAAGTTTTGTTTCAAAATGACGAGCGTACACAAAGTTACAACGAGTTTTAGAATATGGCCGATACGGGGTGTTGTCGACGGATATGCATTGATTCTGGTGTGCACGCACATCCAAATCAACTTTTGCAAAATCCCACACGTCCGTATTGACAGTGCGCACCTTTCGGTGAAGTTCACACACGACCAAGTTACCTCGTTTAGTAGCGCGCACCCAGTTTCGGGAAAATTAGGGTTTTTAAATAACCAATATTTTGGTTATTTTTACCCTCGAATTAAATACAATCTACAGCATAATAAAATAAACTAAAAATAGGGTTTAAAACTTGGTTAAATGGTCTAAATAACTGTTCAAGCCAAATTTGAAAACATTTATCAGGTTGGTCGCAAAACGGTCGTGAACTGGGGAGTTCGGGACGATTTCTGAATTTTCAGAAATTGGGGATAATTTTCTTGATTTTGCGTCACGGTTTGCGACCGACACAGGACGCGATATCCCGAACGAATTATACGGAGTTCGAGAGGATCACGCAGGGAACACATTGGAACAGACCACTCAAAAAACGTAGCGACGAGGAGAAAGAAATCCTCACCTGATCAGCACGTTGGAAACGGCTGTATTTCGCGTAAGCGGGGTGGCGCGGTGGTGCTCGGCCGCTGGCGGCGGCGCTGTGCGGCTGCTAGCAGTCGCCTGGGGTCGGCGGAGGTCGTCATGTCACGACGGAGTGGTCGTCAGAGTCGCCGAAGTCCGGTGGTAGAGGCGGGGAGCTCGGCGGATGGTGGTGTGGTGGTGCTGGAGAGTCGTCGTGTTGGGCTAGCGGTAGCTGAAGGCGGCGGAGGGTGATGGCAGTGGTGGCCGGTGGAGCTCTGGGAGGATGCAGGGCTCGGGGAAGTGGAGGCGGTGGTCGGGTCATCGCCGTCAGGAATGGCGAAGAAGTGGTGGTGGCTGTGGATGGTGATGGTGATGGTGATGGGGTTCGACGGGTTTAAATAGGGGAGCTCGACGGCGGTTTGGGAGGTGGTCGGTCGGCGGGGAGGCGAGGCATCAGCTGTTAGGGAAGGTGCCGAGGCTCGGGGTGAACGGGCGGCCGGTCGGTAGGGGAGTCGTACGGGCGGGAAGGCGGAGAGTCGGGGAGCTGCGGGGTCGGGGGAAAATTAGGGATTTACTGTAGCAGTGGGTTATCGGGTCGGGTTGATGGGTCGTCGGGTCGGGTATGGATCCGACCCGACTAACTAGGGTTTAAATTAGGGTTTGGGTTTGAGTCAGGGTTCGGTTCAAGGTTAAACCGGTTCAGGGTTAAACCTGTTGGTTCAATCCGATTTATTTTGGGTTTATTCTGGTTTAATTAAAACATTAATTTTTAGGTCTTTAAAAATAGTTTTGGGGTCCAATAAATTCTAGAAAAATTGCAGTAAGTCTAATTATTTATTTTACACCCAAAAATATTATTTTTATAATATTTTAATATTTAATAAAATCAAAAAAATTATTTAATACCAGAAAATATTGATTTTAATTAATTAAAAATTCCAGAAAATCTGAGGGTTTACAATCTACCTCCCTTAAGAGGATTGCGTCATCGCAATCAAAGAATAATAAAACATAACCGGTTAGAAGAGATGACACAGTTGTAAGACATGTTCAAAGTACGACACTCAAACAAAGAATCATAATCAAGGAGAATTCGAAGGATGAGGGTTAAACAAAACACATAGGAAAGGAATAAAGTATTTTCCTAGACAACAAAAGTTAGGTAGTCCAAGAGTGAAGGAAATTTGGTTAGAGCAAAGTAAACTACAGTTTAGAAAAACTAGGTTATCAATTATTAACAAGTTCAAAATACTAGGTTTAAGGCTAAGGTCATGAACTAACAGGCACGTGCTAAAGCAATACTATGAAGATAGCTAAGAATAACTCAAATCTTATGCGCATTCGCTAATCCACGAGTCTGCGCGTCCTCCATTGTCATCGCAAAAGCTTGTCCGCATCCTTGTGGTGGAGTCCTCTGCGGTTGCTGGGCCTGCTGGAAGAGTGCTGATCTGCTTGATTGCTTTGTTGAGATGATTGTCCTCCACCAACTGGTGTCACTTCATCGTCGTAGGTGACAACTGCAACTTGTGGTGTTCCTGCGGGAGTCTCGTTGCTTGCTTGTGAATCTATTACTCTGCATGCAAAATAAACTATAAAAGGCGCACAGAAAAATCAAGGCATAATGTAAGTCAAGAAATTAGAATCCGATATAGAGATCAAGAACGATTCAAGCAAGTGGATGAGATCCTAAAACTTATTCTATCCTTATCGCAGGCTTGCTCAGTTTCTAAGTTGAAACCGAAACAATTTAGTCGTTGACCTGTATGGGCCACCACAAAAACTATGTCACGCCCCAGTCCCAAAATATCGAGGGACTAGACACATGGCAATGGCCAGCAGCACACACCAATGGGCAAATCTAATTTAATGGACCCACTAGGGTGTACTTAAGCTGTACAACAATAATAGGGGTCTATGCTACTAATCTCATCCACAGAAATAAATACCATCAATATGAAATATATAGCAACGTCAAGTCTCAATAAAACATAATTCGGAGAAAAATTCGATAATAAGTCTGATACAATGTTTCAACAGACCAGAAATGAAATAGTCTAACAATAACAAATACTAGTATAGATTAAGCAAATACTCAGAATAAATCCTCGGCTATCACCTCGTCCTCTGGGATCGGTTCAACTCCAATGTCTGCTCCTGCTCCTGCTCCATATACCTCAGGATAGAACTCATCTGCTAAACCTGGGGACATAATTCGGATTCCAGGTCCTCAGGGGACATAGCAAGGTACAAGAATAACTCAAGCCAAAATAAATGCAGTGCAATAATAAATGAATCAATAGGGTAAACTAGGTAACCTTCTAAGTAATATGCAAAATGAGAGCAACACTAGACTCAGGTTGAGACTACTACAAGCTCTGTGTCGGGGAGCCAGTAGCAGTTATAATATGTAGTTATACTATGTAGTAGGCCTATGGCACGTAATAAGTATATATATAAAATCAGCATGTAGCCTGTGTGTCTCTCTCCACCCAATATAATCACACGTCTCATGTCCATGACACGCAAGATCATATCTAATACAGCTGAGGCCCCCAAAATTACCGTTTTGCCTCTGTGTCTAAATTGGACGAAAGGGTAGTGTTTTCTAGCTATCTAGCTTATTTTGGGAATGTTGGTGATATTTATTTCAATATCGGAGACGTTCATTCTGATGCCATAGTTCTGATCCTTGGTGCTTGACGTCTGGGCGCTTACACTTCGCAGCTTTCTTGTCAGGTAAGATACCTTGCCAAATTGTTTATAGTACTTTGCATGCTTATCATATTTTTTATATATCTATTATGTATGTGTTTTCTTTCAGTCATAATTATATACTATATATATATTGACACACACTTGATACATAGTATCATGGGAGTGGAGGACAATCAGTAGGCGTATGGGCTACCCACTCTAGTAAATCGTAGTAACTAGCACGCACTACGGGAGTTGTGTCGCGATGGTCTTTACCCTCGCGGTATGTCGGCTGATGGTGTCACGATGGTCGCTACCCTCACGGTATGACGGCTGATGATGTTCATGGACGTGTGTGTGAGTTGTGAGATAGATAGAGTATCCTACACCTACCCATATGTCGAAATGATTGTCCTCACTATGCATTTTTATATAGATTGTCTAGTACAACGTACTTATATATTTTCTGTCTATTATGCATGTTTTACTGTATTCAATTGGCATATTTCTATGTATCTTGTTATGTTCCTCTGAGGACCTGGTTCCTTTCCAGGTGTAGACGATCTTGACTATTCGCAAGAGCACGGATCAGGACTTGCTACTTATCTCTCTTTCGAGGAGGTCTTCTCTTCGAGTCTCATCGTTCATTAGATTTACTTATGTGGTTTCTCTTATATTCTAGTTGGTAGTGGATTTGTCTCCACCCAACTACTTGTTCTTATCAAGCATCTTATACTTGATTCAGTTACATAGTTTATTGGTTATTTGATTCTGTAGATGAGATCTAGTTATGCCCTGTGACTTATGGCAACATATATACCACATGTGAGTTAATATTCATAATACAGCATACGTGTGTATTATGATATCCATATATTGGAGTTGCTATATAAATACGGCTGGCATGCTTACGTATTCCTAGTACTACGTATTTTAGTACTGGGGCATGACACTTCCCTGGACGAGGTCCTGTAACTGGATCTCTAGGGCACTCAGAGCCACGTCTGGAAAGAACTTCAACTTTAAAAGAATTTTAAAATCTTCCCAAGTCAACCTTGGCATCGTGATCCTCGGGTTTTGTAAACACCCTAAATTTCAGAAATAAGATTTATACAATTTTTCCCGTATTTTTGGTGTTCTTCTGGAATTTATAGCAAAGGTAATTGTGGGTTAAATAATTTTAAGTGTGGCTTAATGGAGTCAAAATATTCTGGAAGTAAAAATTTATTGTGTATAATGGAGAACCGGACGCATGGCATTTTTCGGTGAATTTATTGGACTCCGGAGCAACGAATCGAGGACCTTTAGCTAATTGGATTGTGAACCAGACCCAAATTCGAACCAACCCGACCCGCTGTAAACCCTAGGCAGCCGCCAGCACTGTAGCAGCCTATAAGACCCTCCTCGACTTCCGTGCTCAGCCATCTGAACCCTAGCCGCTCATCCCCATCGCCGTCGACCCCTACCTACCTCCAGTCTATCCACCGCCCGACCTCACGACTCACCGCCCACGCCGCGAGTCCCGCCCGACTTCCCCAGGACCCCCTCGGCTCCAGCGTCGAACACCCCAACCCGCCATACTCCTCCGCCTCATCCCCCTCTGATCGACCCCGACGGAACCACCGCACCACCGGCCCGTACTCTCCTCCCCCAACCATCCCGCGGGCAGCACAGCGGCCGCCGGCCTGTGTTTCCCCCCGACCGTTCTGCTGTGCAGCGCAGCCCCCACCGGCCGCGTTTTTCCCCGTCGTCGGCTGTCCAGCGCCCTCAGCCGGAACCTCTGCCTCCCCATCGCCTCCGGCGACGCCGCCCTAGCCCGACCTCGCCGACCCAGAGCCCGGATCCCTCCGGCGAAGCCCCCGCCTCTGTCTCAATCAGAACCCTAGAGTAGCAGCAGACACGGACACGGGAATTCTGAACCAGGACACGGAATTGACGCGTGGACACTTGGAATTCAGCAGTCGCGAAGCCCTGTTCAGGTACTGATTTCTTCCGCCCCGCAACTCCAATTTCGATTCCGTCAGTTGCTATGCGTAGACTGTATAACCCTCTCGGTGCCCGTGCAACTCGCTCGGTGCATCGCGTCTTGTAGTGATCGTACACCGCGATCCAAAACAGGAAAAAACAACGCCCTGTTTCACCCCGGAACTGAGTCCGCCCCGCCAATCGGGACGACTTGGTCGCACGCGGTCTTTACCAAACTGTGCGCGACGTTGATACGGTCGTGTGGGTTTTCGCAGAAGTCGATTCGGAGGTGCGTGCACCCCGGAATCAACGCGTATCCGCTGACGACACCCCGTATCCGTTGATCCTGGAACACGCTGTAACTTCGTGTACACACGTCGGATCGAGACGAAACTTGCGCCATCGGATCCGTAGTAATACGCTGGTCCTGTGAGCCAAGTTTGGTTCGATTCTGAGGACGTTGACAAAATCACGTATCGTGGGCCCCACCGGCTCCACTTGACGGGTGATTTTGTGACCGGCTCATCGGAATCCAATTCTGGAAGTTCCGTTGGGTTCGTATCATCGTTCCTGACTTGTAGACACTGAGTTTGCGGAATTTGGAGACCTTTGACCCTGACCCGCTTTTCGGTGCAAAGTGGGCCCACATGTGGAACCCGCTTTGGCCCGAAAATGACCTTTTTGCCCCTGTGTCCAAATTGGACGTAAGGACAGGCATTTCCAGCTATTTGGCATCTTCTGAGACTGTTGGTGATATTTATTACATCTTTTGGAGTAGCCCCTACCGGATCCACAGATACCAGGACAGTTGTTGATACTCGGACATCAGGCAAGTGTACCTTGCCAAACTCTGCAGTTTAGTTATCTATTTTCCTGGTTTTATATATATTGCTGTGCATGCTCAACCTAGGACCGTGTGACGTACTTAGCGTCCGATTATCAGTCGGGTGCCGACACTGTACGCAGTGTTGGGTACGGTCATCTAGAGATGGACATTCGTGACACTTTATTCTCGTACTTGTCTTATCAAGTACCATATGACCCAGGACACTTGACACCATTCATGAGACAGGATTTTCCCGAGATATTCGTGGTGATTCTGTATAGGATACAGGACTTGGACATTATATTATTAGATACTTATGACCGGTTGCATTTAGCTATGATCGCGCTTGACATGGGCATGAGACGTTGTGGTCATGATATGCGTGGTTACATTGGGTGGGGAGAGACACACAGGCTACAGGCTGTATTTATGTATATCTTCTATTATTGAGAGGTCGCAGGTTCTCGTAGCAGAGCCTGACCCACTACCGGTTATTACCGCTACCGGCTCCCCGACACAGAGCTTGTAGTGGCTCAGCCTGAGACTAGTGATGCTCTCACTTGCATTTACACTTAGATGGTTACATATTTACCCCATTGTTCAATTAGTTATTTATTTGCTGCACTGCTTATCTGTATTTATTGGCATGAGCTTTCTTGTACCTTGCTATGTCCCCTGAGGACCTGGATCCGGATTTTGTTCCCCAGATTTTACAGACGTGGTTTATCCCGAGATCTACGGGACTGGAGCAGGAGCTGATCCAGGAGTCGTACCACCATCTGAGGATGAGGTCTTAGCTGAAGACTTCTCTTGAGCATCCATGTTCATGCTCGGCTTTCATTTATTTATTTCAGTCTTTTATATTCTGGTCTGTTGAACCATTGTACTAGATATTTATCGGGTTGTTCCCCGAAGTACTATGTGAGACTGGATGATGATTTACATTCCTTATTTATTCTGTGGATCATGTTTATGCCTTGTGTGGATGAGATTAGTTGTACCATGATTGTCGTAGACTTGTTTTACAGCTTAAGTATGCCTTGATGGATCTATATACAGAGTTGGTCCATCGGTGCGTACTGCTGGCCGTTGCCACGCGTCTGGTCCCACGGTATTTTGGGACTGGGGCGTGACATGGTTTTTGTGGTGGCCCATGCAGGTCTACGACTCAATTGTTCGGTTTCAACTTAGGGACCGGACCAGCCTGCCCTAAGGATAGTATAAACTATAGGATCTCATCCATCATTTAACCAGTTGTTGAACTCTATATCGATCTCGAAATTTGTTACTTGAACTGCATCCTGTATTGATTCCTCTGAGCGTTCTCATAGTTTATCTTTTGATTGCAGAGCAATGGATTCCGGGAACAGAGATGATTTTCCTTTGGAGACACCACACGACGCTGTGGTTACTTATGGAGACGAAGTGACACCAGGGGATGGTGGACAAGCATCGCAGAGTGATCAAACCGGGCAGCCTAATCCAAGGTTCCGGAGAGATGATATTCCACCACCACCTCAGTTCACTCCCCAGATGCCAGTATTCCCGTCAGGACAAGCCATGGACGGACAACAAATGTTCCAGATGATGTATGCTATGATGCAAGCACAGCAGCAAGTTCAGCAAGAGGCCCATCGGCAGGAGGCCGAGTATCTGAGGACCAGCCTGGTATCCGCATTGGAGCAGGCAAATCCGCCAGTAAGGCGAACATCGACGGGATCTATCACCGACTTCCGTCATCTCAAGCCTCGCACATTTTCTGGTAAAGAAGGGCCAACGGAAGTTCATGAGTGGCTCACCAATATTCAGCATCAGTTGGAAGCCGCTGAACTTCCGAGAGAGAAGTGGATGACTGCCGTCAGAATGCAGTTAACTGATAATGCGCATCACTGGTGGCTAGCAGAAGAGAGGAGACTTGGACAGGACAGAGTCACATGGGAAGAGTTCTCTAGACTCTTCCAAGAGATGTACATCCCGGCAGTCGCACGGTCAGAGCTCAGAGACAGGTTCAACCGCCTTATCCAAGGCAGCATGTCAGTGGAGGAATATAATGCGGAATTTATTCGCCTGAGCCGCTTTGCCCCGACATTGATTTCGACGGAGGAAGAAAAAGCAGAGAAGTTCTTTGACGGCTTGAAGTTCGAGCTTCAGAAAGTGATTGGATCGGTAGCACCTACCTCTTATACCGATGTCCTTGCAGCAGCCCGACGCTTGGAGCGCGTCACCAGGAGGGAATCTAATTTGAAGAGGCCTATCACATCAGCACAATCCAGGCCAGCACATGGGGATTCAGCAAAGCGAACCCAGAGGGGTATGCCAGATAGAGCAGCACAGAGAGACAGACCTCTTCCTACTTGTCACCACTGCGGCAAGGTAGGACACATTGAGAAGGGATGCAGGCGTAAGTTGGGACTATGTTGAGCTGCGGATCCAACCAGCACTTTTCCAGGGACTGTACTGAGCGCCGGGACGGAGCACCAAGACTAGCATTACCTGCACCACGACCAGCTTATCCAGCAGCAGGAGGCCAGCAGACAGGAGTTGGTGGGGTCAGACCACCAGCCCCAGGAGGGAATCAGCATAGACCACCACTGGCACCACAGGCAGCCTTATTTCAGCAGGCTCAGCAGCAGCAGAGAGGTCCAGCTCAGGGACGGGCACAGGCTTTCCCATTAGCTGTTGAGGAGGAGGCTACAGCAGGCGAAGTCATCGCAGGTACTATTTTAGTAGCTTCATTACCTGCAGTAGCATTATTTGATTCTGGAGCATCGCATTCATTTATAGCAGCTAGCTTTGTAGCCACCCATAGAGTGGCTACCGCACCCCTTCCGAAGATGAAGAGGATTCTTACGGGAGGTGGTATTATTCCAGTTAGTGATGTCTGTAGATCATGTTCTGTAGTAGTTTGTGGCCGAGAAATGCGAGCTCAATTTCTAATCTTTTCCATGCCGGATTATGATGTCGTACTTGGTATGGACTGGTTAAGTCAGTACCATGCGACTCTTGATTGCCGACTTGGGCGGGTTATATTTAGACCGCCAGGACACCCAGAATTTGAGTTTCTCCGCGGAGCAGTAGAGCAAGGAGTTCAGCCTACTCTTAGGGTATTATCTGTAGAAGAGGAGACAGGTTACCCAAGAGTCATATCAGAGTTTGAGGATGTATTTCCTGATGATCTTCCAGGTTTACCGCCTGATCGGGAAATAGAATTCACAATAGACTTAACTCCAGGAGCTGAGCCAATCACTTCATCAGTTTATCGGCTAGCACCTAAGGAGTTAGTGGAGTTGAAGGAACAGGTAGATGATCTTTTGGAGAAGGGTTTCATTCGCCCCAGTGTTTCACCTTGGGGAGTGCCCATCTTATTTGTGCCGAAGAAGGATGGAACAGTACGGTTGTGCATTGATTATAGGGCACTGAATGCTGTCACCATCAAGAACAGGTATCCCTTACCACGCATTGATGATCTATTCGATCAATTGAGTGGTGCAAGGGTATTCTCGAAGATTGACCTTAGATCCGGCTATCATCAGATCAAGGTGAGGAAGGAAGACATCCCGAAGACAGCTTTCAGGACGAAGTATGGGCATTATGAGTTCTTGGTAATGCCGTTTGGTTTAACCAATGCGCCAGCAGTGTTTATGAGTTTGATGAACAGAGTCTTTCATCAATTCTTGGATAAATTCGTAGTGGTATTCATCGACGACATTCTCATATATTCCAAGAGCCCTGAAGAGCACGAGGAGCATCTCAGAATCGTGTTAGAGACATTGAGACAGGAGAAGTTATATGCCAAGCTCAGTAAGTGTGAGTTCTGTATGGACAAAGTGCCTTTCTTGGGACACATCATATCAGGAGAAGGACTTTCAGTGGATCCAGAGAAAGTTGCGGCGATAGAGACTTGGCCTACACCTACATCAGTAGCAGAGGTGAGAAGTTTTCTAGGACTTGCGGGATATTACCGAAGGTTCGTAGAAAATTTCTCAAGGATTGCAGAACCAATGACGAAGCTGACACGAAAGGACCAGGAATTTATATGGACAGAAGACTGCCAGAAGGCTTTTGAAGAACTAAAGAGAAGGTTAACAACAGCACCTGTCTTGACTCTTCCTTCAGGGTCAGGAGGTTTTGTTGTTTACAGTGATGCATCAGGCAGTGGACTAGGATGTGTTTTGATGCAACATGGCAAAGTCATTGCTTACGCGTCGAGACAGTTGAAGGACCACGAGAAGAACTACCCCACGCACGATCTGGAGCTAGCAGCAGTGATATTTGCATTGAAGATATGGAGGCACTACCTTTATGGAGAGAGGGTAGAAATCTTTACTGATCACAAGAGTCTGAAGTATGTGTATACTCAGAAGGAGCTTAACATGAGACAGAGACGCTGGCTAGAACTAATGGTGGATTTTGACATAGATCTGCAGTATCATCCGGGAAAGGCGAATGTTGTTGCAGATGCACTCAGCAGGAAGCCTACGGCGTATTTCTTGACGATGCAGCCCGAGTTATTGAAGGATTTACAGGAGCTACAGATAGAGGTTATCGTACCAGGACAGAATGGCTTGATGGCTAACCTTGAGGTTCAGTCATCACTAGTGGAGAAGATTAAAGAAGCATTGCCCACCGATGCTAGATTCCGAAGACTCAAAGAAAGGACAGAAGCAGGTATTCAGACAGGACTTCGCATTCATGAGGACGGGACATTGAGGTTTGGAAACCGCCTGTATGTTCCAAATGGAGAATTGAGACAAGAGTTAATGACTGAAGCGCATAGCTCTATGTACTCTGTTCACCCAGGAGGAACCAAGATGTATCGGGACTTGAGACAGTATTACTGGTGGCATGGAATGAAGAGAGAGATCGCAAGATTTGTGGCCAAATGCTTAGTCTGCCAGCAAGTAAAGGCCGAGCATCAGAGGACTGCAGGTATGTTACAACCGCTCCCGATACCGGAATGGAAGTGGGAGCATATCACGATGGACTTTGTCACAGGATTTCCGAAGAGCCCCAGCGGAAGAGATGCAGTTTGGGTGATCGTGGATCGACTCACTAAATCGGCACACTTCTTGCCATTTAGAGTTGGACAGTCCACAGAGGTACTAGCTGACATGTATATGCGACAAATCGTCAAATTACATGGAGTACCTGTTAGTATTGTATCGGATCGAGATTCGAGATTTACATCTCATTTCTGGAGAAGCATGCAAGAGAGTCTGGGCACCAGACTCAAGTTCAGCACGGCATACCACCCGCAGACAGATGGACAATCGGAGCGCACCATTCAGATATTGGAGGACATGTTGAGATCATGTATGCTAGATTTCGGAGGATCTTGGGAAGATCATTTGCACTTAGTAGAGTTCTCCTACAATAACAGTTATCAGGCCAGCATCCAGATGGCGCCATTTGAAGCTTTATACGGAAGGAAGTGCAGATCACCAGTGTGTTGGAGTGACGTTGGTGAACGTCAACTACTGGGTCCAGAATTGGTAACGCAGACAGTGGAGAAGGTAAAGCAGATACAGGATCATCTACGAGCAGCTCAGGACAGACAGAAACATTGGGCAGATACACACAGGCGTCCCCTAGAGTTCAAGGAAGGAGATCACGTGTTCTTGAGGATTTCGCCCACTCGTGGTACTATCAGATTCGGGAGCAGAGGCAAGCTGAGCCCAAGGTATATTGGGCCATTTGACATTCTAGAGCGCGTTGGTGAGGTGGCTTATCGCCTTGCATTACCTCCATCCTTAGAGGGAGTGCATGACGTATTCCACGTCTCACAGTTGCGAAGATACGTGACCGACCCAAGTCACGTAGTCGATCATTCAGAGATCGCAGTAGGCCCGAGCTTGAGATATGAGGAACAACCAGTTGGCATCCTCGACGTCAGTGAGAAGACATTGCGGGGACAGACAATCAGACTGGTCCGAGTAGCATGGAAACATCATTCACCAGGCGAATCGACTTGGGAACGAGAAGATAGTATGCGTCAGCGATACCCCCACTTGTTTGAGGAGGCAGTTGCAAATTAAGCAACCTTGTACTTCCATGACTTTTCTTTAGTAGCTCATTCTTGATTGCGAGGACGCAATCCTTTTAAGGAGGGAAGATTGTAAACACCCTAAATTTCAGAAATAAGATTTATACAATTTTTCCCGTATTTTTGGTGTTCTTCTGGAATTTATAGCAAAGGTAATTGTGGGTTAAATAATTTTAAGTGTGGCTTAATGGAGTCAAAATATTCTGGAAGTAAAAATTTATTGTGTATAATGGAGAACCGGACGCATGGCATTTTTCGGTGAATTTATTGGACTCCGGAGCAACGAATCGAGGACCTTTAGCTAATTGGATTGTGAACCAGACCCAAATTCGAACCAACCCGACCCGCTGTAAACCCTAGGCAGCCGCCAGCACTGTAGCAGCCTATAAGACCCTCCTCGACTTCCGTGCTCAGCCATCTGAACCCTAGCCGCTCATCCCCATCGCCGTCGACCCCTACCTACCTCCAGTCTATCCACCGCCCGACCTCACGACTCACCGCCCACGCCGCGAGTCCCGCCCGACTTCCCCAGGACCCCCTCGGCTCCAGCGTCGAACACCCCAACCCGCCATACTCCTCCGCCTCATCCCCCTCTGATCGACCCCGACGGAACCACCGCACCACCGGCCCGTACTCTCCTCCCCCAACCATCCCGCGGGCAGCACAGCGGCCGCCGGCCTGTGTTTCCCCCCGACCGTTCTGCTGTGCAGCGCAGCCCCCACCGGCCGCGTTTTTCCCCGTCGTCGGCTGTCCAGCGCCCTCAGCCGGAACCTCTGCCTCCCCATCGCCTCCGGCGACGCCGCCCTAGCCCGACCTCGCCGACCCAGAGCCCGGATCCCTCCGGCGAAGCCCCCGCCTCTGTCTCAATCAGAACCCTAGAGTAGCAGCAGACACGGACACGGGAATTCTGAACCAGGACACGGAATTGACGCGTGGACACTTGGAATTCAGCAGTCGCGAAGCCCTGTTCAGGTACTGATTTCTTCCGCCCCGCAACTCCAATTTCGATTCCGTCAGTTGCTATGCGTAGACTGTATAACCCTCTCGGTGCCCGTGCAACTCGCTCGGTGCATCGCGTCTTGTAGTGATCGTACACCGCGATCCAAAACAGGAAAAAACAACGCCCTGTTTCACCCCGGAACTGAGTCCGCCCCGCCAATCGGGACGACTTGGTCGCACGCGGTCTTTACCAAACTGTGCGCGACGTTGATACGGTCGTGTGGGTTTTCGCAGAAGTCGATTCGGAGGTGCGTGCACCCCGGAATCAACGCGTATCCGCTGACGACACCCCGTATCCGTTGATCCTGGAACACGCTGTAACTTCGTGTACACACGTCGGATCGAGACGAAACTTGCGCCATCGGATCCGTAGTAATACGCTGGTCCTGTGAGCCAAGTTTGGTTCGATTCTGAGGACGTTGACAAAATCACGTATCGTGGGCCCCACCGGCTCCACTTGACGGGTGATTTTGTGACCGGCTCATCGGAATCCAATTCTGGAAGTTCCGTTGGGTTCGTATCATCGTTCCTGACTTGTAGACACTGAGTTTGCGGAATTTGGAGACCTTTGACCCTGACCCGCTTTTCGGTGCAAAGTGGGCCCACATGTGGAACCCGCTTTGGCCCGAAAATGACCTTTTTGCCCCTGTGTCCAAATTGGACGTAAGGACAGGCATTTCCAGCTATTTGGCATCTTCTGAGACTGTTGGTGATATTTATTACAGCTTTTGGAGTAGCCCCTACCGGATCCACAGATACCAGGACAGTTGTTGATACTCGGACATCAGGCAAGTGTACCTTGCCAAACTCTGCAGTTTAGTTATCTATTTTCCTGGTTTTATATATATTGCTGTGCATGCTCAACCTAGGACCGTGTGACGTACTTAGCGTCCGATTATCAGTCGGGTGCCGACACTGTACGCAGTGTTGGGTACGGTCATCTAGAGATGGACATTCGTGACACTTTATTCTCGTACTTGTCTTATCAAGTACCATATGACCCAGGACACTTGACACCATTCATGAGACAGGATTTTCCCGAGATATTCGTGGTGATTCTGTATAGGATACAGGACTTGGACATTATATTATTAGATACTTATGACCGGTTGCATTTAGCTATGATCGCGCTTGACATGGGCATGAGACGTTGTGGTCATGATATGCGTGGTTACATTGGGTGGGGAGAGACACACAGGCTACAGGCTGTATTTATGTATATCTTCTATTATTGAGAGGTCGCAGGTTCTCGTAGCAGAGCCTGACCCACTACCGGTTATTACCGCTACCGGCTCCCCGACACAGAGCTTGTAGTGGCTCAGCCTGAGACTAGTGATGCTCTCACTTGCATTTACACTTAGATGGTTACATATTTACCCCATTGTTCAATTAGTTATTTATTTGCTGCACTGCTTATCTGTATTTATTGGCATGAGCTTTCTTGTACCTTGCTATGTCCCCTGAGGACCTGGATCCGGATTTTGTTCCCCAGATTTTACAGACGTGGTTTATCCCGAGATCTACGGGACTGGAGCAGGAGCTGATCCAGGAGTCGTACCACCATCTGAGGATGAGGTCTTAGCTGAAGACTTCTCTTGAGCATCCATGTTCATGCTCGGCTTTCATTTATTTATTTCAGTCTTTTATATTCTGGTCTGTTGAACCATTGTACTAGATATTTATCGGGTTGTTCCCCGAAGTACTATGTGAGACTGGATGATGATTTACATTCCTTATTTATTCTGTGGATCATGTTTATGCCTTGTGTGGATGAGATTAGTTGTACCATGATTGTCGTAGACTTGTTTTACAGCTTAAGTATGCCTTGATGGATCTATATACAGAGTTGGTCCATCGGTGCGTACTGCTGGCCGTTGCCACGCGTCTGGTCCCACGGTATTTTGGGACTGGGGCGTGACAGGTTTGTATGAAACCATGTCAGGGCATTGTCAAACATCCGGCTGTCTGCTGCCTCCACCTGTAGACTTTTCGGAATCTGTGCCAGTCGTAATATCCACTCTATATCCTCAATCCAATCATCGGCGTATAAGATCCCCTATATGCCCTTAAAGTCCTTAGTCTCTATCCTCTTGAAATCAATAATGGTACCCGGCCTCGGCTGTTGCGGGGCCGGATGAGGCGATACCACCTGTGGCTGAACTAGGGCAACCTTCTCAACTGCTGCAAGTGCTAGCTGGTGGGCGTTTTCAATGCCCTGGCACAGTATATCCGCGTGCCTCTCTTGTGCTACCATCATCTTTCAAAATATGGCGAACATCTGTGTCCCGCCAGCTGGCACGGGTGGTGGGGGTGGAAGACCCTCTAATCCTGCTGGAGCAGTACTCTGAACTGCTAGAGGAGAAGGAGGATAACTCTCCGTAGCAGCTGGGACAGCCCTCTGAACAGGTGGGGGAGGAGGACCCCCAAAAACAGCTGAGGCCCCTACCTGAACTTGTGAGGCAATCTTCTGAACTAGTAGAGGTAGAACAGTATCTGCTGCTGATCGGACAGGGGGTCAAGAAATCGTCGACCTTTCCGATGCTGCTTCTAAACGTGTAACCTGGTCTTCGACAGCATCCTGAAGACAGATCGAAACAAATGAATTAATAAACATAAGATACGATATCATAAAAGAAGGACAGTAATATTCAAATAAAGCAATTATTTAGAATGAATGAGAATTAGCAAAATTCAATGGATTGGAAAATTTTCCTAGTTGAGATTGAGTACACTCACATCCTATATCCTAAGTCCTATATCATATAACAGGCTTGTAGTAGTACTCCAAGTCTGAGCACTACTACCGCAACCTGCATGGGCCACCACTAAAAACGTGTCATGACCCGCAGCCGAAAAATGGGCATGAGTCATGGGTACGTCCAACCTACGTCGCATTATCGACGGTAAAATGCTGTAAAGGTCCACAACATAATCTAACAAACTCATGCAATGATATATATATATATATATATATATATATATATATATATATATATATATATATATATATATATATATATATATATATAATATAATATAATATGTCAATGGTAACTCAACTCCATAAGGAGGACAAGATGAATATATATAGCATCAATACCCAATCACCAATCTAGAGGCAAATAATGGCACGATATCATAATAGAAAGAAAATAACAAGTTATAACAATATCCAAGTCAAGAATCTAGCAAAAAACACAAATAGTCTCAATATAAATAACATGCCAAAGTCTAAGCTGGAGACATATCCAGTACAATAAATATATACTAGCTAAGGGTCTGTTATAGCTAGGTGCGTCTCCACGACAGCAGGTACCAGATCGTCCTGGCCTACAGGTGCTACCTCAACTAGCTCTCCGTCCTGCGAGCCATAGTATGTAGGACACCAGTCCTCTAAATAGTCATCTGAAAAAAAATATACAGTCAGGATTGGAGCAAGTACAAAACTCTGAAAGCAGTTTTATATACATGGTAGAGAATATATAACAGTAATAGAAAAGAATACAAGATGCACAAGTAAGTAGAAAATGGAAAATACAGCTAAACTAGGCATATAAACACAAAGGATAACTGGAAAAGTAAATACATACAACAGGGTATGAACTACAAATAAGATAATTATAAATAAGTGAACTGATGATACTACTAAGTGTTTTAGAGTACAAGTTCATTATGTGATCGATTTGGGTTGCACAGGAATATACTAAGCTAACTCAATTAAACGTGTCTTGTATAATTGACATGCATACGAATACACTAAAGGGTATGATCAAATGATTGACTCATACTCTCCCTCCCCAACTAATATTAATGGATCCAATCATGACACTTTACACACACGAATATAATACGAGCACACGAATATAGTGTGAGCACATGGGGCCCACGAATAGAAAATAATTTCTCCTGATTTGATCCATATAATACCAGCCCGTGTAACATCGTATCAGGGCCAACCAGGTAATACTGATTTAGAACATGTGATATATAGAGCCCATGGATTGGTTTGGAGGAATTTGGTGGTGGGAATGAAGGAATTTGAGGAAGAAATGAATGAGGGAGGAAATAAATAAAGTAGAAGAATTAATGGAGGCACTCCCCCTCTTATTAGGGCCAACCACCTTAGGGTTAGGGTTGGCTTGGTTCAAAATATCTAAAATGCCCTCCAAGTTGCCATGAAGAGTTATTTAATAAATGGGGGGTTTAACTAAGAGGGTTTCTAATTTAATTATAAGGGATTATTGATCATTCTCTCTAATTAAATTAGTCAACCATGACTAAACTAATTGGTTACACTAATGGTCATGACAAGTCTAGTTTGGCTTACTTAGATTTAATAACAATTAGTCTAACTAAGGGGCTAACATACAACCATCACCTACATTAAATATATATGTATATAAAACTATACCCATTATTATGAAATAAAGATATATCAATAATAAATAATACAAATTACAAAAATACTCATATTCTGAAATATGGTAGTGACAATAGCTCAAGGGGTTTAAAGTCTCAGATAGACACTCAATAGGATTTTCCATGTCATTATAATTTGTGTCAAAAGGTGTGTTTGGTTCAATGACGGTTATACCAATTATTAAATGAGATAGACCTTGCATGACTTTTTTATGGGATTGTTCAAGGACATATATCGCTTATGTTTGATTGACTCTAGCATTCAAAGTATATACCTTAGCATCAAGTGCATTTAACTTACGATCAAATTCAACTATTACTTCATTTATACTTATCAATGAAGATAATTTTTCAAACAAATCACTATTTTTCATGTTTGAACTTAAAATTCACTCGTTATGCATCAGCAAGCCTAAACCTGACTCTGATAGCAAGATTAAATTAGTTTGTTATAACTAAAAATAATAATGATAATTTTATCTCTTTGGATTATTTTGGATAGGAAGTTTATTTGTTTGTTATTTGGAGGTTAGTTTAGATAGTAAGCTTAACTTTCTTATAATTATTTGTTTATCTTTTGAGTTATTTTATGTTATCTTATAGTTGAATGTATGGCTATAAAAGGGCCAAAAAATAAGCACACCTTCAGCATCTTCCTAAACACATCCCAAGTGTGTCCCGACTTCTTACAGTAGGCACAAATGGGCATCGGCTGATTCAGCCCCCGAGATTGCTACTGCACCTGCTGAACGAAAGCTCTAGCTGGTGCCGGTAACCGCTGGGGCTGTGCCTAAAATGCTCTCTACTGAAATTGGGGACGCTTGGCAGGTCCATTGCTGCTACTAGCTCCACCAAAGATGTCACGATCCCTCTTCGGCCTCAAACTCAGATCTCTCTCAACCTTGCAGGTCTCCTTCAGAATAGCTGTGTATGTCTCATGACTCGAGGAAATAAGAGCCTTCACCTCCCAATTTAGGCCCTCTCTGAAGCGACTTCCCTGTTCTCCTGATCCCGCACCATGTACCCTACATATCTACCCAGTCTGCCAAATTTTGCGGCATACTCCTCGACCGACATGTTCTCCTGCTGGAGGTTCTGGAACTGTCGCGCCAAGTCAAGTCTCTCAATAGGCGAGAAGAACTTCTTCTTGAAAAGATCCTTGAAGTCTTCCCATGTCAATCCTGGATCGATCATCTGCAGCTTATTCCGGAACCACGTGCTAGCAATGTCTAACATCTGTAACCCTGCCACCTCCACCTTCAGATTCTCAGAATAGCGGGATAAGCGCATAACACGCTCGATGCTCTCAAGCTAATTATCAGCATATATGATCCCCTCTATCCCCTTGAAGTCACGGAGACCCAACTTCTTGAGGTCTTGTATGTTGCCCGGTTTGGGCTGAGCATCATGTGGCTGTGGAGGAGCCATTCTCCCAATTGCTGCAATAGCCACCTAGTGGGCATTCTTAATGCCCTATCTTATCGCGTTCGACTGATGGTGTTGTGCCTCAGTTTGGGCCCTCTGGGCCCCCATCATCTCTCTAAAAAGTGTGAATAACTGCGTAGCATCGACTGGCACTGAAGGTGGCAAAGGAAGATCCTCTGAAATAGTTGGGGCAGCCCTCTAGACAGGAGGAGTACCCCCAAAAGTAGCCGATACTCCAACAACTGGGGAAGTGACATGAGTAGACTCTCTGGCAGGTGGATGGGCAAAATCATCAGCTGCCCTCTCAACGGTTGGCCGAGAGGTAACGGATCTCTCGGAAACTGTAGCTACTCCTGAACGGTAGAATCTAAACTTCAGGGCCATCCTGAAGACATATTAAAATAAAAAAGAAGTTAATATAGCACAAGATTGAATATCATCAAATAAGGACATCCATATTCAAGGAGACAAATTCTCAGAATGAATAAAGAATTAGCAAAATTAATAGATTAGAATTTTTTCTAGTTGTGATTGAGTATTCTCTCTCTTTATCCTATATCCTATATTCTATCGCAGGCTCGCAGTAGTACAACTAAGCCGTTGCACTACCAGCACATCACACTAATTTCAAAGATAGATCTGCATGGGCTACCACAAAAATGTGTCACGGTCCGCATCCAGTGTGAGGGCACGAGTACGTGGGTACGTTCAGCCTACGCCACGGTATCAGAACATTGTATAGGTCAACTAAATATCAATCTCATGGAATAATGTATAACATGTCAATGATATCTCAACTCCAAGAAAGATAAAAATATGATACTAAGGATAAATACTCAATCACAAATCTAAAGCACAATTAGATATCAAAGAAGTCTAACATAACTATAAAGTCTAAACATCAACAACATCCAAATACAACAACAATATCAAAGTCCCAAAAATAAGCCAAAAATAAACATGGTACCAAAATGCTAATAAAAACTAACTAGGATAACTAGTGATTTCGGCTAGACCTTCCGGCAATCACTCCTGAGCTACTGGGTCCATGGTTGTACCATCAACATCCTGGGATCCGTAATAGGTCGGACACCAATCCTTCGGGTCCTCTGAAAAATTTTATCCAGTCAGGATTAGAGCAAAGTACAACCTAATAGCAGTTCCAATTAATTGATAAAGACTATAAAACAGTTATAGTAAGAAATACATATTGAGCAGAAAAAAATAATGAATCAGAGAATGAAATAAGGTAGCGACTAACTAAAAAGCAATAAAAATAAGCATGGTGAAGCAGGTGAGTATGGTAATAAAGACTGTAAAATAAATGAAAACTAATCTGAGATAGATATGGTGTATCCAGAAAGTATATAAGGTGAATCCAGCAAGAATGTAAGTATACTAGTGTGTTTTGAAATACCACTTTCTATATGTAAATGGCTAGGGATAATACGACTCATCGCACGTGAGGTGTGCGACTGCTATCATTCCAGATTAGACCATAAGGGGTGATTCCAGATTTTAGGAGTGTTTACATGTCTACTAAGATATTTTCCCGCCCGACTAGTACAATGAATCCAAGTCCCGACACGTAAATCAAATATGAGGCCATCCCGACAATGTAAGTGATGCCAATAGGTGATTCCTGGTGTGATGCCGGTAATGAGTCCTAGAGTAGAAGCCAGACAAGTATGACGCACGTGTCGCAAGAGAGTGAATCAATATAATACTAATCTGTGTATCTATAGTATCGAGGAATCAGGTAAAACAATACTATAGACCAGAATCATAATAAATATCAAATAATGGAAACTATCAGAGAATGTACTCTCCTGTGGTCAAAAGCAATGAATACCAAATCAGTGTCCATCTCGGTATCTCAAAGACCTAAATATGAAATATTACATTAACACATGGTTTTGAAATGATAAATAAGTTAAACTAGTCAATTTCTAGGTCAAACTATCCATTTCAAGGTTGTATGAGTCCATCTCTAGGTTATTAGGTCCATATGCTACTTATCTAGGCTATACTAGTTATATTGGGATACTAGAGTATCCTAGATAAATAGTATCATAATATACACAATAATACATAATACAATATATACTAGTATCCTTATAGTTAATACTAACACTATATGGATACCTTGGCTTTGAGCCAACTTGGTATCATAACTTAGCTACCCTCTTGATACTCAAAATCAATACCTAGAGCTAAAACCCATATCTAGGTATTACCTTAGTATCTCAAGGTAAAAGAACTAGCATTAACTAATTTTATTATCTAATAACTAATGTATATCATATACTAACATCAATTAAACTAAATCTAACTAACCAATGTTAATATATATACAATACTAGCTAATATATAAATATATATAGAGAGAGAGAGTTATATACATAAGTATCTTAGTTAATCACTTAAACTCACAACTCTACACTAATATGTAAACATTACCTATCAATAATCTACTATTCCCACATCCTGACTAATACCTTAACTATTCTCATAACTCAACTCTTCATTTACCTCACTCGACACAAACTCCTTCCTCGGACTTAACTACACCACTTCTCAAGAACACATGGGCACTAGATACACACACAAACATACTAATTCTTACTCACAAATACTTTTATACCTATACAACCCTAATACCAAAACAACAACAATAACAGATATCAGTAGCAACAACTACTACATTACCTTTTCCCCCTCTTCCCAATTGATGTTGCTGCATCTAGCAATACCTACCTGTGCATGGCCATGGCCAACTACCCCGTACAAGGTACTATACATAGTACGACGATTACGGCTATAACTAGACAAGGGGGTGCATGCTACAATCAAGTCACTTAGGGTCATAAAGAGAATCTATTATCTCAAACAATCAAACAATAATAGTAGACATAGAATATATATGATAAAGAAGTAAGGCGTCCCAAACGTCTTGCTACGACATTCTAGAAACCAGTTGTGCAAAATAAAAAGCTGGAAGAGTAGCAAAAGTACATAACCATGATCAGCTGCAGTCGAATTAATTACAATCATGTAAAAAAAACTAAATATCCAGATTTACGGCTAACAAGTGTCGGTGGCTAAACGCCCAAAAGAGTAATATATAAGATAACGAGAAGGGAAGAATAAATCGACTCGTGCCCTTCAGCGACCATCAGCCTGGTGCGCGCCATCAGGAAGGGAAAAGTAAGCTGGATCCTCTGGAACTGGCTTAAAACTTGGCCATGCAAAACCATTGGGGTTAGACCCCAAATAGCAAGTACCACAAAATAAGCACAAAAAATGGAGAAACAAAACCCAAAGCAATAAATAGGTATAAATATAGGTTTTGTGTCATAATTTTGGTTTATAGTTTATTTTAGCATAATAGCTCAACCCTATAACCAAACAAGGACAAGGGTTGAATCATCACACTATGATAATCCATGTCCCTGGACTACTAACAGAATAATACAATACAACCAAGTCCACATATATAATGGCCAGTCATTTGTACGACTTGCTACTGTGGAGCCTAAGTTATCTCAGATTGGATGCATAAGTGAAATCCTTATATCGTGAGCTATTTAGCGGGGCTAACCGAGCCATAGTATCGTATAGCACATTGTATATTATGAACCGGTCTCTCATAAGGCCACCGTACTAAGATCACATAGAACGTATTGTATAATATAAGTATTAGGATATTGTCATCCACTAGTGCGAACGTGACTAATATCCATAGGGGTCAGCCTTGCACGTTATGATAGTTGTCTTAGATGGCTAATGTGCACGATTTCAAGATTTTATCCCTCCAAATGCTCTACCAATTTAAGTTGCCTAAATTAGCCCTATGGTTATGTTAGAAATCCTATGGCATAGTCACATGATCAATCCTCTTATATGTCGAACCGTAGTATGGTCCACGCTAGATAGGAATCTACTTTGTTACTTGATAGCTCAAACTGGATCCACCCGAACGTGATGCAACAATCAATCAAGTCCTAGCCACGCTTTGGTAGTTGACCCATATACCATGCCCGTACTGGAGAATTAACATAATAATATCACATATCGCGTAGTATATGAGGCATTCTTGATGCACAACCTGAAACATGTAATCTCATAGCACGTAGCAAGTTATGTCGCACCTCACTGCACATTATAATATAGTCCTACCTCAGTGCACCTTATAATATATTTACATGTAGCACGTACCAATTGTATCAACACGGATACAAGAAATTGGGTCGAATTACCAAACTTACATTTGGTCATATGAGCCTTATCACATTGGGATACGTAGCTCATGTTATGCACATAGCTGGTTAGTCACTTGTAACATAGTCAATTCTAGCACATGGTCATGTCTTGCACAAGTTCGGGTATCTAAGTACATTCTTTCCTAGGATCAATCACAAGCAATTTTCAAGAACAACCACATAGAACAAAAAAATATTCCAAATAAAATGGCTAAGCCGCATGCACAACTTGGCGCATGAGACGGGTATCGTATGGACTGTCGGTCGCATGCTACTTCAGGCCGCATATGATCCTAGGCCGCATATGATCCTAGGCCACATGCTCCTCCAAGTTGCATGCTCCGGACAAAAGTCTACTCTAGGAACAAGTGCCAAAGTGATATGTCAGAGAAGCCACTGAAGTAATGGATGTGACATGCCATAAAGTGTGTCAGGAAGAAAAGACAAAATCATAGAAAGATATGCTAATAGTTCAGAGTCATGCGTCCAAGAAAAGGTGGGCGCATAGTCTGCTTGTCGTATAAGTCACTCGGCCTTATATTACTCTTCGGACTTAGCGAATTTCTTATTCGTCCAACGAACAAAACACAAGGAGTTCTACCACTTAGCTCTAGAACACTTTGTGTAATGGTCAGTCATGCTTCCAACAAAATGGACACATGAAAGTTAGCTATGCGACAAAGAATCCATCCGCATAAGGAAGTCTCGGCCGCATATGACACTGGCCGCATAAGAACTTTGTCTTCTCCAAACAACAAGTTCAGACATGACAAAAAAGCTACAAAAATCTGAAAATTGTTTTCTTCATAAAAACTTCAATTTAACTCCAAATCAAGTAAAATAAAAACCAAAATGCTCAAAATAAAGTGCTCCATCAACCACAAAAATTAATTTTCTAAAATACCATATTTTAGTGGATCAAAATCATGAAAAACACATAGAACCTATGAAAACTCTGAACTTTAAATATAGATCTACTCATATCTAGCCATCAAAACCGAAAAATCCAAGTATTAAAAGTGTTTAGAATCATACTGCACACATATTAGACTAATAAAATACAAGAAAAGAGAAAGAATCAAAAATCAAGAGGTTTCTCCATCTAATGCAAGGTGTAATCGCCTAATAATGAAGGGAAGAGAAAAAAAAGAATGAGGGAAGAGAGAGAAAGAAGTTAGCTTATATATGCTAGGGTTAAGGTTTAGGCCATGTGTTCACTCATGACCACAATTAAACCATGAGTCTAATTAAACCAAAGAATGGATCTAGTCTCCATGACATGCAATCTAATCACCAAGCAAGTAAGCAAGAATTAATATAAGCAGAAAAACTAATATCTCCCAAATACGTATATCGGGAACATGGAGTGATATCTCTACCCACATTAGAAAAAATTTGTCCTCGGAATTCGAATCCAAGTATTGCTAAAGAAGTCAGGACAAGCACGATACTAATCTATAAGCTAATCTATACATGCAAGCAATCACACATGAGGAAGCAAAGCAACATCATAATACACATAGGTGATCGATGATCACAAAATCTGAGATATGAAGGCGTAAGAAAGAATATACCTTTAGAATTGAATAGGTGTGGATACCAGGATCGAATATCATCCTCGCGCTCCCATGTTGATTCTCCTAGAGAGTGATGGCCCCAGGCAACCCGGACAAGAGAAATAGTCCGATTCTTGAGCACCTTCTTTCTTTGGTCTAATATGGATACGGGTTGCTCCTCGTAAGATAAGTCGATACCAACAACTAATTCAGAGCGATCGAAGATATGACTCAGATTCGGAATATGCCTATTCAACTAAGACACATAAAATATATCGTGTACCTCATATAGTGAAGGCAGAAGGGCAAGACGATAAGCAACATCGCCTACCTGTCATGCCCCAGTCCCAAAATACGTAGGACTAGGAATACGTAAGCATGTCAGCCGTATGTATATAGAGACTCCAATATATGGAAACTATAACACATACGTACGCTGTATTATGAACAATAACTCACAAATGGTATATAATTATCACAAGTCACAGAGCATAACTAAATCTCATCCACAGAATCAAATAGAAATAAATAACCAATTTACTATATAACTGAATCTCAATATGAAGTATCAAAGAATGATAGTCGGGAGGAAACAAATCTACTGCCAAACTAGAATATAAGGGAAACCACATAATAACATCTAATGAACCATGAGACTCGAAGAGAAGACCTCCTTGAAATAGATAAGTAGCAAGTCATGATCCGTGCTCCTGCGAATAGTCAAGATCGTCTACACCTGGAAAGGGACCAGGTCCTCAAAGGGACGTAACAAGATACATAGAAGCATGCCAATTGAATACAGTAAACATGCATAATAGACAGAAAATGTATAAGTACGATGTACAAGACAATCTATATGAATATGCATAATAAGGATAACTTTTTTGACGTATGGGCATGGGTAGGCTACTCTATCTAATCTCACAACTCACACACACGTCAGGAACATTAGAAATCGACATACCTCAAGGGTAGCGACTAGCGCGATACCATAAATCGACATACCTCGAGGGTAGCGACTAGCGCAACACAACTACCGTAGTGCGTTCTAGTTACTACGGTTTACCAGAGTGGTTATAGCCCATACGCCTACTGATTGTCCTCCATTCCTATGATACTATGTGTCAAGTGTGTGTCAACATATATATAGTATACAATTATAACTGAAAGAAAACACATATGTAATGAATATATAAAAATATAATAAGCATGCAAAGTATTGTAAGCAATTTGGCAAGGTATCTTGCCTGCCAAAAAAGCTACAAAGTGTAAGCGTCCAGACATCAGGCGCAATGGATCAGAAACCATGGTATCAGAATGAACGTCTCCGGATGATGAAATAAACATCACCAATATTTCCAAAATAAGCGAGCTACCTAGAAAACACAATCCTTTCGTCCAATTTGGACCACTTTGCACCAAAAAATGTGCCAGAGGTAAAGGTCTCTAAATGGGACAAATTATAGGTCAAAAAAATTTTAAACGTCAATACGAACTCAACGGTATGTCCAACTTTGAATTTCGGTGAGCCGATCACAAATTCGCCCTAAAAGTCAACCGTGGGGCCCGCTAATAGGCGGCTTGGTCAACTATATCGGAATCGCATGAAACTTGGGTCATAGGACCAGCGTGATACCATAAATCCAATGGCGTAAGTTTTGTCATATTTCGACGAGCGTACACTAAATGGCGTGGTATTTTGTAAAGTTACGATATGGGAACTTTTTACGGATACATGTTGATTCCGACGCGCACATACGTCCAAATCAGTTTCCGCGAAAGCCCACACGTCTAGATATACCATACGCGCCTTTCGGTGCAATTGGTACACGACGAGGTGGTCCCGTTTGGCGGGGCGTGCTCCATATCACAATTTTCTAATATTTTAAAAATAAATTTTTGGTCAATTTGGAGGTTGAATAATTATACACAAAGAACAAATTAACAAAAACTAAAAGAACAAAAGTTTTCTAGGTTATATGGAGAAGAAAAACTCTTTAATTAGTTTTCGAAAATATTAAACAGGTTGATGGCAAATTGGGTGTGAAGATGGGTTTTTGGATTCGAAATTCTGAACTATTTTGGTCAGTTTTTCGATCATTTTCCGGTCGATTTTTTGACCGATCCGGGACACGAAAACTTATCCCGTTTTAATAAAAATCCTAGAGGGTTAGGTTGTGAATGTACACGAATAAACTGCACGCAAAAATAATCAAAATTGAGGAAGATACATCTCCTTGAAGATGGGGCAACGAACTGCACCTCTGTGCATGCATGCGGTGCTCGGATGGCGGCGGCGACAGCGGAGGCCCGTGGCGGCGGCGGTCGGTGCGGGGACGGCGTCGCCAACGTGGGGCTGAGGTCGCAAGAGGTTCGGTTAGGGTTGGGGTTTAGATTTGAGTTAGGGTTTGGTTAAAAGTTTTAGTATTCGGTTGTATATATATATATATATATATATATATATATATATATATATATATATATATAGGAAGGAGAGTTGGGTTTGCTCGGGTGCTGTGAATGGTTGTTGGGGGGAGGATTTTTTGGAAATTAGAATAGGATTAGGGTTTAGGGTTTAGGGATTAGTGGTTTTTATAGATTTTGTTTCTTTTGTTTTTCTTTTTGTTTTTTTCTTTTTGTTATTATTATTAATATTAATATTAATATTAATATTAATATTATTATTATTATTACTATTATTATCATTATCATTATTATTATGATTATTATTATTATTATTACTAACATTATTATTGTTATTATATTATTATTATTATTATTATTATTATTATTATTAGTATTATTATTACTATCACAATTAACATATATATATTTATATATATAGGTGAGGTTAAAATCAAAAAATACTATTTGCACACAAAATAAATTCTAGAAATTTATTTTGTAAGACTTTAATAAAATACTACAACCAAAATATTTTATGAAAATATTTTATAATTAATAATTAGATATTTATTTAGTTATAATAAATCAAGTAATTATATTATCTGATTAACTAAGTAATTAATTTAATAGTTATCCATAAAATAGGTTAATAGCAAATAATATGCAATCTATAAAAAAAAATGTCTAACTTGACACGAAAAATTATGGGATGCTAATTGTAGGAAGTTGGGGTTGGAAAATAACCAAAATTAATTTATATATATTATCTAAATATTTAACACATAATCTATGGTTGTTAAACTAATGTCATACTAACACCAAGGGATCGAATTTCTGTGCCACCAAAAGATTATACCAGTAGTGTCTCCTGTGTAGGCTACTTTCTATAAAGGGAGATACAGACTTTGGGGTCATCCTATATTATTAATATCCAAACCATGGTGAAGTATCCTAATATAATCATTGGATTTTAATTTGTTTTGAAAAATAATCCAAAACAAATACAAGAAATACAAATACACACGAAATACCTATTTTTTGGAGAGAGGGTTTACACTACCCACTCGAGAATATAGAACAGACCTACATATCGCGGACTAAGATTTTCGTAAATCCCAAATCTAATGACTCCACGGGTCGGCAAAATTTGCAAGAATACGTGGTCTCCGACACAAAACTCTAAAGGCCTACGATATTGATCTGCCCAATGCCGATACCTATCTTGTGCAACCCGAAGTCGCTCTCTGATCTGCTTGACAACTTCTACTGTCTGCGTGATCATCTCAGGACCTAACATCTTTCGTTCACCTATATCATCCTATGCCAAAGGTGACCTTCACTTTCTCCCGTATAACGCTTCAAAGGGTGCCATCTGTATAATGGCTTGATAATTGTTGTTGTACGAGAACTCGACGAGATGAAGGTGATATTCTCATGACCCTCCAAAATCTAAAGTACAAGCTCGTAGCATATCCTCCAACGTCTAGATGGTTCTCTCTGATTGTCCGTCTATTTGAGGATGATAAGCGGTACTGAATCTCAACTTGGTGCCCAAACTCTGATGCAAACTTCTCCAAAAATATAAAAAAAATTGGGTGTCTCGATCTGTTATGATGCTCAATGGGACACCGTACTATCTTACTATTTGTCATATGTACAATTTTGCCAACTGCTCTGTGGATTGTCCTACTCGGAAGGAAAGAAAATGAGCTACTTTCGTGAGACGATCGACTATCATCCAAACTACATCATGACCAGTCGGGGATCTAAGTAAACCAATCATAAAGTCCATTTTGATAAGTTTTACTTTTACTCCGGAATAGGAACCGGTTGTAATAATCCTGCCGGTCTTTATTGTTCGGCCTTCACTTGTTGACACATCAGACACCGAAAAAGGAATTATGCTATCTCCCTCTTCATCCCTTTACATCAAATTTTTTTTTTGATATCTTGGTACATCTTGGTACCTCCTGAATGAATTGAATACTGAAAACTATGCGCCTAGGTCATTACTTCTTGACGAATATCTCCACTTGGTACACAGAGACGATTTTCAAATCTAAGGGTCCCATCTTCATGAATCGTCAACTCCTTCCTGAGACCAGACTCATATTCTGCCCGTATCTTTTGAATCTTCGGGTCCTCTGTCTGAGCTACCTTGATTCTCTCCACCAAAGTAGACTGTAATTGCAAGCTAGCCAAAATATATGTGTCCTACGAAAGTACTACCTCAATACCCATTTCTTAAAGATCCTCTAATATATGTCGTTGCTATGTCAATATGAATGCGCTGCCTCTTCGGGTAAGTGTGTCTGCTACTACATTAGCCTTGTCCGAATGATATTGAAGTTCCACATCAAAGTCCTTTATCAATTCTAGCTACCTCATATGTCTCATATTCAAGTCCTTCTGAGTGAATACATATTTCAGACTTTTATGGTCCGTAAATATCTCTACTCGATCACCATATAAGTAGTGCCTCCATAGTTTAAGCACAAATATTACTGCAGCATATTCCAAGTCGTGAGTTGGATAGTTCTTGTGGTACCCCGTTCCCCCTATTCGGAGAGCGCGGATAAGAAATACAAGTCGGTATCGTTCGATCGGGATAGATTGAATCAAGAACTCATCCTAGTTATGGATTTGCTTCGTCGGAATCGATTTTCATATTCAATAGACCGTGCCCCGAGGATGGACTTAGCGGCAGAGTCAAGAGGGACATGTCCGCTGCAAGTTTTTTTGTCTAGTTTTCGTTGTCGCTTTGTTGCTTTCGTGCTTTGAGTTGGTTTTCAGATTTTTTTGCGTTTTCGTGAAGGGTTTTGATGGATTTCATTATTTTTATTTGTTGAACTGTACTTTAATTTCGATATTAGGAAGAGTGGAAGAGGTATTGATCAGCTCTTCATGGTAATGTAGGTGATCGAGCAGTAGGCGACGTACGAGAGGAGTCTTAAAGCACCTCTTTTCTTTCCTTCTCTAACCAACTTGTGAGTGGCTTATATTCAATTCAGTTGACCCTTCTTCCAAGTCTTCACATCTAAAAATCTTGCTTTCTTGCATGCCCTAATCAAACGATACCAAATAACTAAAAGATATCAAGTTAAAAAGGGATAAACTTAGACTACTTTATGCTTGTCAATAAACTTATGAACAGTTACCCTATTGCATGCTAGTTCGTTTAGAATGTTCTTCATATACTTCATATTCAAGTTAGAATATATACTTCTTCTAGAAAATGTGCTATGTATAGAACACACTTTGCTATGCAATATATTGATCAGAGAGACTATGCAAAATCAGATCATGCCAGGTGATTGCCTTGTGTTCATGTTGCCTTAGATTGTATCAAGTGATTGCTCAGTATAGATACCGTTTGATTACGGACAACTTGTGCACAAGATTTTATGATTTTCGCGGACGGTCCCCAGGGCACTGGGACCGATCCGATCTGGACGAAACAATATGTATAGTCTTATGTTATGGACAGAGTGTTATATAGCGGGGCTCGCCACTTGCGTTGCATATCATTCTTGTCTCGAGACTATAACCCGTCCTTTATGGCATTATGTCGGTGATCCCTTCGTATATTTAAACTTGTATAAGCTAACTTATGTCTTTGTAGCAGGGAAGGACATGGTAAGTATTATGGAGGTAGTTCAGACAGGAAGGTAAAAGTCATCGAACGGTGGCATATTTTATTTTAGTAAATTTTTATATCAATGCTTGCTTGTAAAATAAACTAATGTAAGATAGAAAGACTATAAATAAGTTGCATGCTTCATATAAACAACGTGTTGATTGGTATAATTGGGTTAGCTCACCTTCACCAGTGCATTTCGATGTACTGACCCATCATTAAAACAGGTCTCCCGCACCAAGGAGATCCTGCGAGGAGCTGAAGTCACTTCCCAATCAAGTCCAGCTGTCGGCACATCCTGATCGTGCCTATTTTTGAAGCATTTTGAACAACCGATGAGCTAGCCAACTTAACTCATGCAGCTCCGGGGAAAAGTGATTATTTTACCTGGAGGTCTCTTATTTTGAAGCTTTACTAAAGGATGTAATGTACATGACAACTATCTTATTTTGTGTCAACTTTTGTACGCCCGTGCGGCAACCTTCTGACTCATTCAAGAGTTTGTAAAACATGTTCATTATCAATAAAGAGAACTTTTCCAGGTTTCAACTTTGTGTTTTAATTTATTTGTGTACTCTGAATATGTGCTCGTTATGCAAAAGTACCTTGGCCTTGTGCGATGCACAGGCACGCACGGTGTCACGCCCGGGGGATGACTATTGATTCCACGGAATCGAGGTGTGACATATTGGTATCAGAGCACAGCTTCAAGTTCCTTTGACCCTCGTATCGAAAAAGTTCCTTCAATGATCTAATCCTTGTGGGAACTCTTAAATTCGTTAGGCCAAAATATGATACGTTTCATATAATAAGTCCATAATATATTATGATCCTGATTTAATTTACCTTCTTTTGAAGGAATGGCTCAAGCGCAAGCATCATCGCTAGCGCCGGGTGAGACCCAAGCCCAAGAAAGTAGTTTTGGCACATCGAAAAGTTCAGGAAGTCAGCGAGCCATGTCTCGTATCGATCCCATTCAGCAGATGATGCGGATGCTTGAGGCTAGCCAACAAAGGGAAGAGGCTCGTTACGAACGAGCCGAGAAGCAAGCGAAAGAGAGACAGAGCAAGTTTGAAGACAATCTAGAAGTCCGATTTTCAGTTCAACAAAAGTAGGTAGATACCCTATAACAGATCGTACAGACCGTGGCCTCCAACCAATCTGCAGCAACAGCAACGACACCGGTGGAGCAACCGCGCCTGAAGTCGAAACACCGCAAACTCCAAAGAAGAAGGAGGTGACTACCTTCGACTTTGCCGACTTCAAAAAGGTCTACAATACAACGTATAAGGGGACTGAAGACCCAATTGTGGCTCTAGATTGGCTAGCAGAACTTGAGGATCACTTTAAACTTCTAGAGGTACCCGAACAGAAGTGTGTCGCGTGTCCCCAACTACAGCTTCGCTTGAATGCGCACGATTAGTGGGACGTGCATCGAAGATCTCTTCCAGATGACGATGAAGATGAGACGATCGCGTGGGCTACCTTCTATGGCGCGTTCGAAGAGGATTTCATACCCCCTCCCATACGTCATCAGAAAGAAAACGAGTTTGTGCAACTACGACAAGGCAGTATGACAGTAAAGCAGTATTCCGTCAGATTCAACCGGCTCGCCAAATTTGTAAGCTCATATTTACCTGATGCGGCGAGTCGTGCCATAAGATTTGAAGGCGGGATGCGACCTTCCATCCATGTGCACGTGGTTGTTCCTCAGTACCAGACGATGCAAAAAGTTCTCAACCATGCCCTTTCCCTTGAACCACAGTATCCTCCAGTTGCTGCCGATACTATGCATACCTCCAATCACAAGCGCCATGGCAACGAGAAAGCAAAAAATGCTGCAAAGCGTCCAAATATCGGCGGTCGACAAAAGGGAAATATATGGGCTCATTGTGAACACTGTAATAGGCCAGGGCACACCATCGATAAATGTTACAACAAGAACGGACCCTGCTTCAACTGTGGTGGTCAAGGCCACATAGCTAAAGACTGTCCGCTTTCCTCCAAGATTTGCCCTCAACATCCAAATCCTGCCCCAGCACCCCAAGCCAATCGAGCCGCGCCGCAGCAAGAGCGTCCTCAAGCTCAAGGCCGGGTATACACTATGACACAGGAAGAAGCCCTGGCCTCAGACACCGTTGTGTCAGGTATTTTACTTTTTAACAACATACCTGCACATGTGCTATTTGATTCTGGTGCAACGTATAGCTTTATATCCACAAATTTTACCATAGAAAATAATATAGAAATATCACGGTTATATTTAGATCAGAGTGTTAGCACCCCATCGGGCACGAAAATACATGTCCGTTCAGTATGTCAAGGCGGTTATGTCTGTATTGGAGGAAGAAAACTATCGCTAGATGTTTTAGTCCTAGATGTTTGGGATTATGACATCATTTTGGGGATGGATTGGCTCAGCGCTTGCTTGGCAACTATTGAATGTGCAGAGAAATGAGTCGTCTTTCGCCTACCTAGAGAAGCCAAATTTTGCTACACGAGTAGTCCAGCAACTGATGCGTCCAGGGCCTGCATGGTAATTTCGACGATATCTGCTTGACGAATGCTACACTCTGGCTGCGAGGGATACTTAGCGTCGGTTCGGGACACGCAGATGGATTATGCAAACGTTGAGTCTTCTTCCGTTGTGGCAGAGTTTACTGATGTGTTCCCGAGCGAACTATACATCATGCCACCTGATCGAGAGATCGAGTTCACCATCGACACATTCCAAAGCTCCATACAGAATGGCCCCTGCTGAACTAAAGGAGTTAAAGTGCCAACTTCAGGAACTGTTGGATCGTGGGTTCATCCGTCTGAGAGTGTCTCATTGGGGCGCACATGTGCTCTTCGCAAAGAAAAAGGACAGGATGTTACGACTCTACATCGATTATCGAGAGCAGAATAAGGTCACTATCAGAAACAAGTATCCTCTTATCAAGAAAGATGACCTCTTCGATCAGCTGCAAGGGGCAACGGTGTTCTCAAAAATCGATCTTCGCTCGGGCTACTACCAATTGAAGATTAAGCCAGAGGACATGCCAATGTCTGCATTTTGGATCCGCTATGAACATTACGAGTTTTCTGTTATGTCGTTTGGACTAATGAATGCTCATGCTGCTTTTATGGATTTGATAAATTGTATGTTTCGACCATTCCTCGATAAATTTGTGGTAGTTTTTATTGACGACATCTTAGTGTACTCGAAGAATAAGGATGAACACGCAGGACACCTGCGAATGGTACTTCAAACCCTTCAAGACAATAAGTTGTACGTGAAGCTTAGTAAGTGCGAGTTCTGGTTGGAAAGCATATCCTTTCTCGGGTATATTATTTCTGCAAGGGGCATCTCAGTTGACCCGAAGAAAATAGAAGCCATCATAAAGTGGAGGAGGCCTGAGACAACTAGCGACATTCGGAGTTTCCTTGGTCTGGCGGGATACTACAGAAGATTTATTAAAGATTTTGCAAGGATCACCTCGCCTATGACTCAGCTCACTAAGAAGGGAGTAAAGTTCGCATGGACGAATGACTGTGAAGCTTCATTTATGGGGTTAAAGCAGCGTCTCACCTCAGCACCAATTTTTACCCTTCCAGACGGACCCGATGATTTTAAGATATATAGTGACGTCTCAGGAAAGGGATTATGATGTATCCTTATGAAGAGGGACAAAGTGAAAGCTTTTGTGTCGAGGCAGTTAAAACCTCACGAGAAGAATTACCCAACGCACGATCTGGAGCTTTCGACGGTGGTGTTTGTAATAAAGTTGTGGCGCCACTACCTTTATGGTGTGCCGTGCGAGATCTGTACAGATCATAAGGGCCTAAAATATCTCTATACCTAAAAGGATTTAAATCTACAACAATGGCGTTGGCTTGAACTCCTTAGCAACTTTGACCTGATGATCAGATACACACCATGCAAGGGTAATATTGTAGATGATGTGCTGAGTCGAGTGTTCGTTGGGAGCTTGGCTATAGATGATAAGCTTCGTCAAGATCTTGAAGCTTTGGGCATTACACTGAAAATTTGATACAAAAAGGGGGAGCACGTGGCACAGCTACGCCTCAAACCCGACTTATTAGAAAATGCCAAGTCAGCTCAGAAGGATGACATGTTCCAGCAAAAAATACAAGGTCTTATCTCAGTAGGAAAGGCAACCGACTTTGCGGTAGGCACGGACGGGATAATGCGAGTGAAGGAAAGATTGTGCATTCCTAACGAAGCAGCCCTCAGAAAAGAGATACTCACAGAAGCCCACTATACAAGTTACACTTCACATCCGGGTAGCACAAAGATGTATCGAGATCTCCATACGACGTTTTAGTGGCACGGTATAAAAAAAGATGTGGCGTTGTTCATGTCGTAATGCATGGCTTGTCAGAGGGTAAAGGCCGAGCACCAGAAGCCGGATGGAGTGATGCAGAATCTAGCTATAATGGAGTGGAAATAGGAACATATAATGATAGATTTCATTGTTGGTTTGCCAAAGATGCAATGGGGGAATGATGCCGTCTGGGTCATCATTGATCAACTCACCAAGTCAGCTCACTTTCTGTCTATCAACAGTACTTGGAGTGCCGACCTCCTGGCCCAGATCTACCTCAATGAGATCGTTCGACTCCACGGTGTACCCGTATCTATTGTCTCCGATAGAGTTAGTCGATTCTTATCGTGCTTCTAGGAAAGCCTTCAGTCAGCAATGGGGGCGAAGTTGAAGTTCAGCTCCGCCTACCATCCTCAGACAGACGATCAAACAGAACGTGTCAACCAATTCCTCGAAGACATGCTACGACTCTGCGTCTTAGACTTGAAGACTAGTTGGGACATGCATCTACCGTTAGCAGAATTTGCATACAATAATAGCTATCAATCCAGCATTCAGATGGCGCCGTATGAGATATTGTATGGACGGAAGTGCAGATCCCCGATCTGTTTGTCAAAGTTGGAGAACGACAAATTCTTGGCCCTTAACTTGTAGAGCAAACCGTCCAGAAGATCCGCTTGATCCGGGAACAGCTAAAGGTAGCACGGAGTCGTCAGAAAAGCTACTCAGACACGCATCGACGACCTCTTGAGTTCTTAGAAGGTGATCAGGTATTTCTTAAAGTCTCATCCATGCGAGGAATTACCAGATTTGGAGCAAAATGGAAGCTAAGTCCAAGATTCGTTGGTCCGTTCGAGATACTAAAGCGAGTTGCCCCAGTCGCATATCAGATTGCACTGCCACCGTCATTATCCAAAGTGCACGATGTCTTCCATATTTTACAGCTTAGGAAGTACGTGTATGACCCGAGTCATGTGGTAGATCTTGATCAACTAGATCTAAAGGCAGACTTGACTTATGTTGAACATTATGTGCGGATCTTGGATTATAAAGAGAAGCTGCATCAAAGTCGTTCGGTTCCTCTCGTGCGCTTGCTTTGGCAAAATCATTCGGTCGAAGAATCTACTTGGGAGTTTGAATTTGAGATGAGGAAAATGTTTCCTTCATTATTTCACAGTGGTAGGTTCTATTCCTAAGTTTCCTGGACGAAACTTTTAATTAGTTAGTTAGGATGTGGTGCCCCGTTCTCCCTATTCGGGGAGCGCGGCTAAGAAATACAAGTCAATATCATTCGATCGGGATAGATTAAATCAAGAACTCATCCTCGTTATGGATTTGCTTATTCGGAATCAATTCTCATATTCAGTAGACCGTGCCCCGAGGATGGACTTAGCGGCAGAGCCAAGAGGGACATCTCCGCAGTAAGTTTTTTTGACTAGTTTTCGCTATCGCTTTGTTGCTTTCGTGCTTTGAGTTGGTTTTTGGATTTTTTGCATTTTCTTGAACAATTTCGATAAATTTTATTATTTCCATTCCTTGAACTGCACTTTAATTCCGATATTGGGAAGAGTGAAAGAGGTATTGATCAGCTGTTCGTAATAATACAGGTGATCGAGCAGTAGGCGACGTAAGAGCAGAGTCTTAAAGCACCTCTTTCCTTTCCTTCTGTAAAACCCCTAATTTTAAAACATATAATAATTATTTAAACTTAATTTTAGTATTTCTTAGTTAATTGGATAAATAGAATTTATTGAATTTTAATTACTAGGTAAAGATGCATTTAGAATTTGCGGAGCAAAACTATTATTTTATTTTAAATTATTTTAAGAAGTTTTGTAGAAGGCTAAGAGATTTCTAGGATGTGCTAATATAATTTTATGGAAATTATATATATATATATATATATATATATATATATATATATATATATATATATATATATATATAGTAATAAAAAGAAAAGAAAAGAAAGAAAAAGAAATACAAAAAAACCCATTAATTCACTAATCATAATAAAAGGCCAGCAACCCCAGCCTAAGCCTCACCCTAACCCCGTTGTACAGAGACCCTCCCCCCCCCCACGCGAGTATTCCCCCCGCTCTCATCCTCTCTCTCTCTATATATATATTTTATAACTTGTGTAAACCCTAACTCTAAACCCTTACTCATCTACTCCACGACACCAACCCAGACCGCCGTCGACCACCGGAGTTCTCCCGCAGCCGCCTGGACCGCACCGCGTCGCATCCACACAACCGCGAGCACGCCGCACAAAAAACTACAGCGACGAACCTCCCTTCACGCCTTGTTTCCCGCTTCATCTCGCGACCGAATTCGACTCCATCTTCACCGGTATATTCATGACCAATCCCTCTTCCAACTCTGTATATTAGTTTCCATCGAACAGCGTTAAACCCTACGTAAAAATTGGGACCAAGTTGGAGAAAAACCATAACTTTTACGCTATAGAAAACTGTTGCGACCACCCCCGTTTAAGGACTCATATCTCCCATCACAGACATCCAATCTTAGATTTTATTTTTGCTATGTGAAGACCATGTAACCGAGATTATTTCTTAAAAATTAGATTAATTTATTTGGTGTTATATGCAGAATTAAACTGGGTTAAAAATTATGAAAAACTGTGTTCAAAACCTTCAAAATTTGCGATACGGAGCGCGCTCCACCAAACGGGACCGCCTCATCACGTACCAATTGTACCGAAAGGCGCGTATGGTATATCCTGACGTGTGGATTTTCGTAAAAACTGATTCGAACGTGTGTGCGTGTTGGAATCAACCCGTATCCGTAAAAAGTCCCCGTATCATGACTTTTGCAAAATATCGCACCATTTAGTGTATGCTCGTCGGAATATGATAAAACTTGTGCCATTGGACTCGTGCTATTGCGCTGGTCCTGTGATCCAAGTTTCACGAGATTCTAACACAGTTGACTAAACCGCCTATTTGCGGGCCCTACGGTTGACTTTTTGGGCAATTTGTGTTCGGCTCACCGTAATCCAAAATTGGACATACCGTTGAGTTCGTATTGACGTTTAGAATTTGTTTGACCTATAATTTGTTTTATTTAGAGACCTTTACCCCTGGCACATATTTCGGTGCAAGTAGGTCACATGTGGACCCCACCTTGACCCAAAATTACCGTTTTTCCTCTGTGTCCAAATTGGACGAAAGAGTAGTGTTTTCTAGCTATCTCGCTTATTCCAGAAACGTTGGTGATATTTATTTCAGTATTCGGAGACGTTTATTCGAAGGCCTTAGTTTCTGATCCTGTGTACCTGACATCTGGATGCTTACACTTTACAGATTGCTTGTCAGGCAAGTATACCTTGCTATTGTACTATAATTTACATTCCATATGATGCATGTATTTTATTTCTGTCAATTAGTTCATATAGTTTAAACTGCTATATAAACTGCGCGTCCAAGGATAACTTGGGTGCAACGACGGTGGCGTCGTATTCTATTTTTATTATATATATGCATGTTGACCTAGCTTATGAGACTACCCCATTATCATGAGGTATTTATGTTTCATTGGCCATAACACAGTTATTACACGTGTGTGAGTCTCATGTAGGACACAGACTTGAGTACTCGGCTGGCCACTGGTACGTATAGGTCGTATGACGGATAGGGATAACTGCCGATAGAAACTTTGCATGCTAGAAGACCTGGCATTTATTTAGAGGTATCATCATGTCATGGATATGACATGCTTAGAGCATGGGGTGGGGAGAACAACAAGTAAGACATTTGGGCTTCTTTGCACTTTTCTTGTTTAACCCGTACGCTCCGTCGGAGATGTGCGGTCATGATGACCACTATATATTATACATTATCAGGCGACGTCTGAGGTTCAAAAGATGTCATACTTTGTAGGCCCCTGAATCTCCAAGGAGAATCATACCAATCCCATTTTAGCCATATAGCCCACTTGTTGGAAAGTTGTTCTCAAACTGCATTCACATAGATGGTTAGGTGACCCGTTGGATGTTTATTTTCAGTACTTTATTGGCATATTTATATGTATCTTTTTATGTCCCTCTGAGGACCTGGTACCTTTTCAGATATAGATAGACAGGAGTATCCACAGGAGTATGGACCCGGACCTGACGTTCCATTCCAGACTGAGGAGGTCTTACCTTCAGAGTATCTTTGATTCATCGCAGTTGATGGATATTCTAGTTGCTATTTCTTTTATAAAGATTTATCTTATATTAGAGTTTATCTCTTCTCTCATTTGGTAGTTTTAGTATAGTCGATTTGCAGTGGATTTGTTTTCTTCCGACTATCATACTTTGAGACTTCATATTGATATTCAGTTATTTATTCCTATTTATTTAGTTTTGCTGTGGATGAGATATAGATTGCGTGTGACTTGTTGACAGTATATTACCACTTGTGGATTTGATATTCATGTACAGCGTACGTGTGTGTATGGTTTTCATATATTGGAGGTCGTATACATACGGCTGACGTGTTACGTATTTCTAGTCCTACGTATTTTGGGACTGGGGCGTGACACCTTCTCCAACCAACTTGTGAGTGGCTTATATTCGATTCAGTTGACCCTTCTTCCAAGTCTTCACATCTAAAAATCTTACTTTCTTTTTTGCCCCGATCAAACGATACCAAATAACTAAAAGATGTCAAGTTAAAAAGGAATAGACTTAGACTACTTTATGTTGTCAATAAACTTATAAACGGTTGCCCTATTGCATGCTAGTTCGTTTGAAATATTCTTCATATGTTTCATATTCAAGTTAGAATGTATACTTCTTCTAAAAAATATGCTACATATAGAACACACTTTGCTATGCAATATATTGATCAGAGAGACTATGCAAAATCATATCATGTCATGTAATTGCCTCGTGTTCATGTTGTCTTAGATTGTATCAAGTGATTGCTCAGTATAGACACCGTTTGATCACGAACAACTTGTGCACAAGGTTTTATGGTTTCCGCGGACGATCGCTGGGCACTAGGACCGATCCGATCTGGACGGAACAATATGTATAGTCGTATGTTATGGACGGAGTTTTATGTAACGGGGCTCGCCACCTGCATTGCATATCATTCTTGTCTCGAGACTATAACCCATTCTTCATGGCATTATGCCAGTGATCCCTTCGTATATTTAAACCTGTGCAAGCTAACTTGTGTCTTCGTGGCAAGGAAGGACATGGTAAGTACTGTGCAATTAGTTCATACGGGAAGGTAAAAGTCACCGAACGGTGGCATATTTTATTTCAAAAAATTTTCATATCAATGCTTGCTTGTAAAATAAACTAAGACAAGATAGAAAGACCACAAATAAGTTGCATACTTCATATAAATAACGTGTTGATTGGTATAGTTGGGTTAGCTCGCCTTCACCAGTATATTTTGATGTACTGACCCTCGTTGAAACAGGTTCCCCGCACCAAGGAGATTCTGCGAGGAGCTGAAGTCACTTCCCAATCCAGTCCAACTGTCGGCACATCCTAATCATGCCTATTTTTGAAGTATTTTGAACAACCGAGGAGCTAGCCAACTTAACTAATGCAGCTCCATGGAAAAGCGATTATTCTACCTGGAGGTCTCTGATTTTGAAGCTTTAGTAAAGGATGTAATATACAGGATAACTATCTCATTTTGTGTCAACTTTTGTAAGCCCGTGCGACAACCTTCTGACTCATTCAAGAGTTTGTAAAAGATGTTCATTATCAATAAAGAGAACTTTTCCATATTTCAACTTTATATTTTAATTTATCTGCGTACTCTAAATATGTGCTCGTTATGCAAAATTACCTTGGCCTTGTGCGATGTGCAACCTAGGCACGCACGGCGTCATGCCCGGAGGACGACTATCGATTCCACAGAATTGGGGCAAGACAGTTCTTCTCATGATCTCGAAGATGCCGAGATGCATAAGCTATCACCCTTCCATGTTGCATCAATACATACCCAAGTACCTTGCCAGATGCGTCATAATATAGTGTAAACCCTCCAGAACCTACTGGAAGCGTAAAAATCGGTGCTGAAATCACCTCTTTTTCAATTCTTTAAATGCAGTCTGTCACACTTTGACCAATCAAACTTAGCCTCCTTGCATGTCAAATCAGTCAATGGTGCTGAAATCCTTGCAAAATCTGACACAAATTTTCTGTAGTATCCCGCCAAGCCGAGAAAACTACGCACTTCTGCTAATGCCTTAGGAACTGGCCAACTCTCTACAGCCTCAACCTTTTTTTGGGTCTAATGCCACTCCTACTCCAGAGATGATATGGCCCAAGAATGACACGTGATCCAATCAAAACTCACACTTGCTAAGTTTCGCGTATAACTGGTGCTCCCTTAGAATCTTCAAGACCTTCCGAATATGTTCTCCATGTTCCTCCTTGCTACTGTAATAAACCATAATGTCATCTATGAAAACTACCACGAACTGATCTAGATACGGCATGAAGATGCGGTTCATCAAATCCATAAATATTGCTAGAGAATTTGTCAGTCCGAGTGACATAACTAAGAATTTGTAATGCCCATATCGTAACCTAAATGTTGTCTTGGGTATGTCTTGCTCCCGAACTCTTGCTTGATAATACCCTGATCGAAGATCGATCTTGGAGAAAACCTAAGCCTTGCTCAATTGATCATATAAATCATCGATTCTTGGTAATAGATACTTGTTCTTTACCGTCACTGCATTCAGCTATCTTTAGTCGATACATAACCGGGATGACCCATCTTTCTTCTTCACTAAAACCACTGGCGCTCCCCAAGGTGATCCACTGGTTCGAATAAACTTCTTCGCCTTCATCTCTTTGATGTGTTGGTGCAGTATGTCTAATTCTGATGGTGTCAGTTGGTCTACTTCATAAGATATTGGTCTTGCTCCAGGGATCAACTATATGCAAAACTCTACGTCACTTACTGGTGGTAACCCTGTAAGTTCATCAGGAAAGAAATCTAGAAATTCTTGGACTACCTTGGGAATCTGCTCTTCTTCTACTACAGCTACTGCTACAATTCTGTCTCCACATCGATCTCTCACAATTCTTTCAAGGACAAAATCTTTCGTGCTTGGGATATTAAATAACACTCTAACCATATGGCAATCTATCGTAGCATGACTGTCTCTCAGCCAGTCCATGCATAGAACTACGTCGAAGTTACCCATAGGAAACTCGATCAACTTGGCAGGTAATGAATGCTCGCACACTATGATTGGATATGCTACACACACTCTACTAACTTCTACGAGCCCATTACCAGTGAGTATATTCAACATCTCTGGCAATGCCCCGAACTCTAATCTAATACGTGTCACAAATTGTGCAGATACAAATGAATACGAAGCTCCTGAATCAAATAATGCTATTGCAGAAAAATATGCGACAAAAATGTTACCTGCCACTACATCGCCTGATGCCAAGGCCTCCTCCAGTGATAAAGTGAATGTCTGTCGTTGGTCTTGTTGTGGCCTCCCTTGGTAACATTGTTGTGGCCTCTGCTAGCCCTGCTGTTGGTCCCTTTGTCGGAACATCTGTGCCTGCATCAATAATGGATGATGTACCACCAGTCGTGCTGCTACTACTGGTCCTCTGTATTGTACTTTCCCTGGTGCTGGTAGTACCAAAAACTGCTGAGTCAGCCCTCATTGCCTCTGTATTATCAAGCAATTAGCAATCTTGTGGCCCGGATCACCATACCTTATACAAAGCCCATTCGCCGCTCTACACACGTCTCTAGTATGGTCTCCCTTGCCATAGTATGTGCAACCCACATGCGCTCCTTGACGCTGTTGTTGTTGCCTCGGCTGCCGTCGAGCTAGAACTGTTGTTGTTGAATTCGCAGTCCTCCGTGGTGCCGAGTCATAGATACGAACGCTAGAGTATGGTACTGATGTTCGGGGTGCTTTACCTCCTCCAACCTGAGCATGAGACCTCTTCTGGCCTCCTGTCCTCGCTGACAATCTCTGTATGGTCAACTCGTGCCTTCTGGCTGCTATCAATACTTTCTCATAAGTCTGGTAGTTGTCACGCCCCAGTCCCAAAATTCCAAGGGATTAACTACGTGGCAATAGCCAGCAGCACAACTCCAATGGAAAAACCTAATTTAATGGACCCTTTAGAGTGCACTTAAGCTGTAATATATATAAAATGGTCTACAAATACCTATCACGGTCTATATATCTAATCTCATCCACGATAAGCATCAAAATCACAAAAAGACAAGTCCAATCACAATAATATAAAATGATCTGTCCAACCAAAGCAATATAAATAATGTCACGGGGAATAACCCGTCGTCAAAATGGAAAGAAAAATAACTCCAAGTACCATATCCAGAAGTTACTACAAGATCAAATATCTAAGAACACTAAGCATAATAAATGAATGGTGATAATACTGTGTGTTAAAGAGAAGTCCTCCGGAACAACCTCGTCCTCTGTAACATGTACGTCTCCAATAGCAGCACCTGCCCCATAAACCTCGGGATAGTTCTCCTCGTCTACACCTGGGGACATAATCCGGATCCAGATCCTCAGGGGTCATAGCAAGGTACAATAAACACTCAAGCCAAAATAAAATACAGTAAGTAAGAACAGATCCTCAGGGCAAGCTATGTACCCAGCTAAGTAAAATACAAATGAGAGCATCACTAGTACTCAGGCTGAGACCACTACAGGCTCTATGTCGGGGAGCCCATAGCAACAAGTAGTATCTCGTAGGGCCAGTAAATATGTCAAGCTCTGGTATAGAGATTAAGCACCTCCAATAACATAGTATATATATAACATAATAAGTCGAGCATGTGTGTCTCTCCCCACCCAATGTAACCTCATGTCTCATTTCCATAACGTCTCATGTCCATAACACGCAAGATCATAACCTCTAGCTAGTACAACGAGTCATAATAATATCTATATAATATGCAAGTCTCATATCACGAATCATGTAAGCCTATACAGAATTACTATGAATAAATCAAGAAAGATTCTATTACATTAAATAGTCTCAAGTGTCCTATGGTATGGCGTACTTAGTAAAGCAAGCACATAAAAATATAGGATCGTTGAATTAACTCTCTAAGTGACGTTATACGACTCCGCGTAGAGCGTCGACACCCGAATCTTTTCAGACGCTAAGCAACGTCTCACGGTCCTAGGTTGAGTAGGAACATCACAAGAATATATATATATATATATATATATATATATATATATATATATATATATATATATATAAAGAAATACAAGCAGATAATATATCAGGATCTACTGCAAGTTTGGCAAGATATACTTGCCTGGGTTCTGAACTCCGTCATTTGCTCCTGTGAAAGTGGAATTTGCACGTACACCTCCGGATGCTGAAACAAATATCACCAATATTCTTAGAATACTTAAAATAGCTAGGATTAACTACCCATAAGTCCAATTTGAACACATGGGCAAAATTGTCTGCTTTGGGTCAAAGTGGGGTCCATATGTGGTCCACTTCGCACCAAAAAATGTGTCGGAGACAAAGTTCTCCAAATTTATCAAACTTAGTGTCTACGAGTCCAGAAAGACGATACGAACCCAACAGAACATCAGAAACTGGATTCCGATAAGCCGATCATGAAATCGTCCATCATGTGGAACCGTGTGGCCCATGAAATAATATTTCGTCAACGTTCTCAAATTTGAACCAAACTTGGGTCACAGGACCAGCATAACGCTGCGAATCCAATAGCATAAGTTTTGTTATGAACGAACGAGTATACATGAAGTTATGGCATGTAACACCCCGTTCCGTTCAAGCGGACTGCCGATTCAAACGGCAAAAGTGTAATATCCCGACCCGCTTTGCTCAAGCGAGAATACTCGTTTGAGGCAAAGGATATCTAGACTTGTCCCTACAGGATTCCGGCTTAGGCTTTCAGAGGCTCGCTCGGAGTATCACTCGACCGAGACAAAACATCGCTAAGGTGGGTGGCTACGGTAAACTTGTCTTTACTTAGCCAGCACACTTAAAATCTGGAATGATACATGCTAGTCGCTAGGTGAATCACCCCCTGCATGCTAATAAGAATACAACGCACCTAGCTAAGGGAATAATCCCAACTCATATTGCTTGTGCTAGAACATAAAAATAAAATATTACTTATATTCAGACCCTCGCATGCTACCCTAGATCTTGTCGCTCGGGAAGTCCCTTACGGTTTCACCTCTCGGCTTACCTTCGGGCCCGAGCCAACGTGATTGCTTATGTTTATACAAATGCATGTTTGTCTGTTCATATGTTGCCTCGATTCAATGCTTGTAGCATAAGCTATGCCAACACCCTGTTATACAGAATATTGTTCAGGTAGACTATGCAAAACGAATCAGGCAATGCCTCTTGTCTTGTACTCTTGTTGCCTCAACAGCTATGCCTCTTGTCTTGTACTCTTGTTGCCCCAATGACTTGAATGGATAACGTAACCTAGATGACCGTTTGATCACGGCCAACTTGTGTACAAGGTCACGGTCTCGCGGACGGTGCTGGGGCACTGGCACAGATCCGGTCCGGGCGAGGCCTATTGTTTAGTCTCTTGTTCTTGGCGGAATGGCTTGCAGCGCCTCGTGTACTTTCGTAGCATACCATTCTCGTCAAAGACTACATCGTCCATTATGGCATACGCCAGTGATCATCTCGTATATTTAACCTTTGCATGCTTGCTTGTAAAATGAAGTAGATAAACAAGTCATCCTCGCTTAGCGGCTATCCGTGTGCGAGTCATTACATCGCATCAAAGAATAATCTGAATCATGCTAAACGATATGAACCTCGCATCCAAACACTTGTATTTCCTTGCGTTATTGCTCCTGGATGTTTATACAGCCCGTGCTTGAATTAACAATGTTTGCCTTGGACAGGGAAGGCCAATTGGTAAGTTGGTAAGTCTCTTCGTGTTTCCTCTCATGTCGCACGGCGCACTGACACACGAGTTAGGCTATTCAATCTTTGCATGAAACTGATCCTAAGGCAACTAGAAAGACAACATAATAGTTGGTGCACGGAACCTATATTACGTGTTTGGATTTGTCGAGCGGGCGAGTAGCCTCCCCACCAGTGCATTCAATGTACTGATAATCCACCAGATTGTATGCAGGGTGCGGGAGAACCTCGTTCGGTGCGGATGCCCCCTTCGTGCGTGCTAAGGCCAGGAGTTTCCTCTGAAGCCTTAGAGCGCTGCTTCCGGAACTGAAGCACATATACAAGACATAATATTGGAACATTGCCTGAACATCGTCTGTACAATCATTCCACAAATGTAGCCACTTGGCACGCTTTTACTGTTTCAGAGATAGAGGCTTGAGCGACTAGTAATCTCGGCTATACGCCGCCTGTAACACTTGTTTACATCAATAAAGAGTAGCTTTACTTCAACTTGTGTTATTCAATGCTTCTGCTATATTGTCGCCTCAGTGAATTTGTTACTAAATCGCCTATGCGTTTATGATTCTGCTGCACTCGGACAATCTGTGCGACTCTGTGGCTTAGAACTCTTACCGCCAGCCAATGAACCACGGCCTTGCACGGGTGTGTCTCACGCACGTGCGGCATCACACCCGGATGGGTCATAAAGCGATCATTCTGCGGGAGCGCTGGCACGGTGATTCTCGCCTAGCGGGAACGGCCGATTTAGCCTGCGGAAGATCGGGGCATGACATGGCAAGGTGTCGGAATAGGCTAATACGGTATTTTTCGGCTGATACGCGTCGATTTCGACGTGCACACACGTCCAAATCGAATTTCGCGAAAGCTCACACGTCTGCGTTCACGTTACGCACCATTTGGTAAAATTCTCATGCGATAACGTAGCCTCGTTTGGCGGAACGTACCCCGTATCTGAGATTTTTGGTGTTTTAAAAGCAAGTTTTTTTAGTCGTTTTGGAATCAGATAATTTAACCAATAAAGCAAACTAATAAAAACTAAAAGAACAGTAAAAATCTTGGTTATATTGTGAAAAAAAAATTCAATTATATTTTAAAAATAATTAACGAGTTGGTAGAAAATTGGACATGAACAGGGGTACTTGGACTGAATTTTTGGACTATTTTTGAATAATTTTTCGGCCAACTTTCGGTCGATTTCTCAATCAAACCCGGGGGACTAAATTCGTTCCACTTGAAGAAAATCCTTGAGGGTTAGGTTGTGAGCGTGCACGGACAAACCGTTCAAAAAATTGAGCGAAGAAGAGGTAATTATTATACCTGGAAGTTGGGTCGTCAAGGCTGCAGGTGGCGCAAACTCGTGAGCGCGGGGGGCGGATCTGCGGCGGTCGGGCGGCTCCGGCGGTGGTCAAGCGAGGGGCAGCGACACCGGAGGGCGACGCTTTTCTGGGGAGAGGCTAGGGGAGGTGGTTTTAGGGTTAGGATATATATATATATATAACGAGAGATGGGGGAGGAATTCGCGGGTGAGGGTCTGGGTTCTGCACGCGGGGTATGGGTTGGGTAGATTAGTTAGGTTAGTGTTAGGATTTTTTTTTTCTTTATTTATTTATTTTGTTTTTTTTTTATTCAATATTTATATATAGAAAATTCCCAAAAATAGTTAGGTACTTGGGAATTTTTTTCGAAAAATTTATATTTCTTCCAACAAATAATTTACAACAAACTTTATATCAATTCAAAAGGTATTTACCAAATATGAATGAATATTTAATTAGTTAAATAAATCCATAAATTTTATTTTTTACTTAATATTATATTGGAAGCATGCAGGGGTTCGAATAACACAACTCGAGTGTCATACGCATAATAGGACCAATTAGGCTCATAGTATGGATTTGGTCGAAAGCAATGGGTTGGTGTGGCGTGTTAAAATCGTACGCCATGACAAAAGGGTTAATAATCATCGTTTTCTCGTAATTGTGTCGCAAAAGTTGTGCGACCAAAATAAAGCATAGGATTAATTTATGAGTGACAGTCATGGCAGGAGCCTAATTTGACTCGTCTAAGTCGAGTATGCTAGGTTGGTTGGAAGAAAAATGCTAGTATTGCACTCAAGATATTAAAACCATGTTAGTTGGTTCCCAATATTTAATTTAATTATCGAATAAATATTTAATATAAAAAATGAGTATTAATTATCGAACTAACCATATATAAAAACCAGGATGCTCATAATCTACCCACCTTAAAAGAATTGCGTCCTCGCAATTAAGAAAAATAAAACGTAAACGGTCAGAAAAGGTTTGCTCCAGAAGAGATGATGCGATTGTATGATATTTGTTGAAGCACAACACAAAGGATAAGGGACCGTGAATAAGGAAAAATCGAGAGGAAGGGTGAGGGTTTTGTTCAAGCATAATACGTAGGGAAGCAATAAAAGCTTTTTTCCTAGGCAATGAGAGATGAGTAACTCAAGAGTAAAGGAGTATGATTAGAATGAAGATCAACTACAGCTTATGAAAACTTGGGTACCTCTAACATATTATTACTCTAGACTTACAAGTTCATGCTAACACAATACTAGGTATAGGCTAGGGAATGAAACTAACAGGCACATGCTAAAGTATTACTAGGAATATTCGTTACGATAGCTAGCTATGATAAAAATAAATCTTACCCATACTCACTACTCCTCGAGTCCATGCCTCCTCCTTTGTCATCGCAAAAGCCTGTCAACGTCCCTGTAGTGGTGCCCTTTGTTGTTGTTGGGACTGATGGAAGAGTGTTGCCTGTGATGCCAAGGGTGGCCTCGGCTGATATCCTTCCGGTGCTGGTGGTCTGTATCCTCCATCTTTTGCCTGTGGTGCTCTTAGTGCTGGATAAGCTGGTCGATGTGGCTGCTGGACTGGCCCCGGTGTTGGTAAAGCGGGTCAATGAACCATTGGTGTTCCTCCCCGACGCTCAGGGCAATCCCTGGCTGAATGCTGACTGGATTCACAAAATAAACATATTCCCAATTTGCGTATGCACTCCCTATCAATCTGGCCTATCCTGCCACAGTAGTGACAAGTAGGAAGGGATGGGGCTTATGATGCTGCTCTCTATGGTAGATTCATCTAGGGTCACTTTGCAGGCTCCCCGTGTGGTGCTCGAGCTGGTACTACTGCGTACGGTCTCTTCTGGCTGGACTCCCTCATGTGGATGCTCACTATGCATCGAGCTACGACAAGGACATCCATATAAGAAGTAGGTGCAACGGAGCCAATCTGTCTCTGTAGTTCAAAGCTTAGTTCGTCAAAAAAAAATTGACTTCTCTTTTTCTGTCGGGATCAGTGTAGGTGTTGTCACGACCCGCACCCGGATATTCGGGCACGAGTGCGTGGGCACGTCCAGCCTACGCCGCAGTGTCGGCGGTAGTACGCTGTCTAGGTCATTTTCTGGGATCAATAACTATCTATCTCATCCACAATAATAAACAGGCAAGGATAATCACAGGAATAAGCATGCTTGGATTTCAATATTTAATCTGTGACAATCAAATCCACAGTTAATACAAAGCCAGAAGATAAATCGGGGACAAACCCGAGTATTATGCTGAAAGGGAAAAACTAGCTAACTGGTTGGCTACTCCTCAAAGGTAGTCTCCTGAGTGGGAACCGGCTTCTCAACTGTGTCACCTGCTACGTCATAGGGATCATAATAGGTGGGGGCAAGGTTCTCATCATCGCCTAAAACAACGGATCCAGTCAGGAAAGGAGCAAAGTACACAATGCACAACAAGATTTAAACTAAATATGTGTGACAGGTAGAAAATAACTGACTAAACATCATGGTGAGAATATGCATAAGTAAGTAGAAAAATTAACTAAGAAATAATGCTATAAATCAGGATTATAAGTAAAACAGGATTAATTGCTATAAACCAGGGCATGAGTAAATCAGGAATGAAATAGGAAAAATGTAACTGTGACAAGACAACAGGAACTGCAACAAGACAAGAAACTATGTGTGTGAACTTATATTTAGAATACCTAGTTGGCATGTAGGGGTTTATAAGGTTAAACCGGCCGTCATAGACGGCTATTAATCACGAATAATCGAGATCCGGCTGATGGACAGTCGTGTACCAACAGCTATTAAATATGGCAAGGGTCAGGGTAAACTACATGCCTTTCAGTATTCTCCCACCCGACATGAAAAACAAGACATGAAATACAGTATCCAAGACATGAAATCCAGAATTCTAACACTACGTGTAATCATCAATGGTACTAGTAGAGCAGGGAATTAATTATCACAATATAAAGAATAAACTTGAAGTGCCGGTACTTGTCTGTTGTTTGGATCCGATTAATAGTTCTTCGGGGAAATATCCAAAGATGAGTCCAAATGCTGAAATAAACATTACCATCACGCTCAGAAGATGTCAAATAGCTAGAAACGCCTGTCCTTGGGTCTAATTTGGAGACAAGGGCAAAAACGACAGTTTCGGGTCAAAACGGGGTCCGCCGTTGGGCCCGCTTTGCACCGAAAAACGCGTCCGGGTCAAAGGTCTCCAAATTCACCAAACTTAGTGTCAACAGGTCAGGAACGCTGATACGAACCCAACGGAACTTCCAGATTTGGATTCCGATGAGCCGAACACAAAATCGCCCGTCGAGCGGGGCCTGTGGGGCCCACGACACGCGATTTCGTCAACGTTCTCAGAATCGAACCAAACTTGACCCACAGGACCAGCGTATCGCTACGAGTCCGATGGCGCAAGTTTCGTCTCGATCCGACGTGTGTGCACGAAGTTAGGGTGAATTGCAGAAAAGGCGGATACGGGGCGATGTCCGCGGATACGCGTTGATTTCGGTGTGCACGCACACCCGAATCAGCTTCCACGAAAATTCACACGTCCGTATCGACGATGCGTACGTATCTGTGAAGACCGCACGCGACCAAGTCGTCCCGTTTGGCGGGGCGCACTCAGTTCCGGGGTGAAACAGGGTCTGGTTTTTCCTGTTTTTGGATCGCGGTGTGCGATCACCACAGGACGCGATGCCCCGAACAGTTTATCCGGACACCGAGAGGGTCATACAGGCTTCACAACGCAATTTGCGGAATTGAAAACAGAGCTACGAGGTGAAAGATACACGCACCTGAACTGGGTCGAAAAATCAGACAAAATCGTGTCCGACACGACACAGGACACTGTGTCCTGTGTCACGTGTCCGAGTCTGATTCCAAAAGAATTAGGGTTAGGGTTAGGGCTTGAGAGCTCCGGCGGAGGGGCGGCCAAGGCGGCGCCGCTGCACGGCGGGTCGAGGCGGAGGCGGGCGGAGCCGCGCGGGAGGCGGCCGGAGCCGGGCTCGGGTGCGGTGCTGCGGGCTGTCGGCTGCTGCGGGGGAGGAGGAAAGAGGAGGAGAGGGAGGTGGCCGGCAGGCTTCGTCGTCGGGGCGGCGAGGCGGTGGTGGCGCAGGGAGGCGGGGCTCTGCGGCCGGCACGGCGGCTGGGGGAAGTGGCACGGTGGCGGATCTGGCCGGTGGGGGCTTTAAATAGGGGAAAGGGGGCGGGACCGAGCGGGGGAGGCGCCGGGTGAGGCGGAGGCGTGGGGGGGGTCGTCGGCCGGGGAGTGCGGGCTGGGAGGCGACGTGGCCGCGGGTGGGGCGGCAGCCGCAGGAGGCGGCGGGGGAATCGGGCAGTCGTGGGGAGAGGGATCGGGTCGGAGGCGGGTCTCGGGTCGGGCGGACCCGCCCGACCCGCTAGGGGGCTGGGTTGGGCTGCTGGGCTCGGCCCACTGGGCCGGGCCAGGCCGAAAAAATAGAAAAAATAATAATAATAGAAATAATAATAATAACAGTAACAATTAATAATAAATAATAATTATTTAATTAGATTTAAATAGTTTTAAGGCATTTAAAAATAGGTCTGAGGTCCAATAAATTCCAGAAAAATTACCCTAAGTCCAGTTTTCCATTTTACACCCAAAAATATTATTTTCATAATATTTTAATATTATTTATTAACAATTAAAAATTATTTAATAATTCAAAACTCTGATTTTAATTACAGAAAAATTCCCAGAAAATTCCAGAAAATTGTGAAAAATCCTAATTTAAAATTCTTGCAAAATCTGGGGGTTTACAATCTACCCAACTTATAAAAATTTTGTCCTCGAAATTTAAAAATAAGCCATAATCTATTAATCCTTCATGTACATCAATCGCAATCTCCTTGCGATAATTTAAATCCTAATCATGTCCACTGCAATCCTTTCATGATTTAAGATGACTACTTGTTTCAATCAAAATTTTACCCTATGGTCATTACTTCTTACTTTCTCAAATTACCCACAGGCGGATTTTAGAGTAAGTCCTTATAACATCTTCAAGGATTGCACATGATTATGACCTTGCCTAGCTATCATAATTCCTCTAGAAGTGATTCGAGTCCAACAGTATTCCCATTTGTATGCTCCAAACTTTTAAATCCCATTCACATCCTCAATATTCTAACTAGGTAGTCTAACCACCAAATTTTAATTTCTTAATTCAAATCATCAAATTGAAAAATAATTTAAGTGTAGTCCACCAATGTTCAAGTCTGAATTACATCCTCTAAATTCAAGTTGACGATTTTACTCTCATTATTCAAAATTAAATCATGTACCTAGGATGTATCTATTGGGTCCTCGATATCAATTCATTAATCATCATAGTCACTCCTCTAAATTTTCAAAAAATTAGAATGGCTTGCTTCTTCCAATCTAACCTTACTCGGTCACAATCCAAAGGACATTCCCCTCGAGTTGACAATTGTATTGCTACCCAACTTAGAATTTACCCATTCATCACAAAAGACTATATACTTTAAGAAAATATTCCTTAATATGGTTACTCATGTCATTTAATCCTCGAAATTTTAATGCCGATCATATCACATATGATACGTCCTCAATTACGAAAGGTTAGTCCTCAAGTATGTGATCGGCCTAAGTGGCATATCTAGTACTATCTATGTATCAAACTTATACCAAGCACATGATTTCGTCTTCCCGAAATAAGGGAAGACGAGGATCAATAATAAAGAGTTCAAGGGTGGGGTGATAGAACAGAAGTATAGGGATCAAGGCGTTTAAAGAATTCTAGTGGGATTTGTCAGGCGGTTATGGATTGAGGTTCTATTCTGGTAGTCATTTATTCGCATGCTCGTATTAGTTTAGTTATGTAACTGATACGATATGCTCAGCATGTCTAGGTCAAGTATATTTGTCTACTAATCACTACGTATCTCAATCCACGTAAAGTAGTCGTGCGAAGTGCGAATCAAAATGCACTAAGGTTGATCAGACCGTAATACACTGATTCTGAACAGACACTTGTATTAGTGTACGCGTCCAATAATACACGTGTCATGAACAAGCCTGATAAAGAGTAAGCTTGCAAAACTAGGCTATAGAATAGCAGCATAAACAAAGTACATCAAAATTAAGTGCGCTAGATGATGATGAAAGGAGGTACAAAATTTAAATTCACATAATAAGCAAAATAACAGAAGACTCTACAATCTCTACAGTTATTAAATATAAAAGCATACCAGGTTATTAGCAAGTTCAAAATTACTAGGTTGGGGCTGAGGTCACGAACCAATAGGCACAAGCTAAAATAATACTAGAAAACGGTATCTACGAATCACTTACGTGCATTAGTGACTCTAAGAGTCTGCACGTTCTCCACGGTCATCGCGTAAGCTTGTCCGTGTTCTTGGAGCAGCTGCACAGTCCCTCACTTGATGTGCTGCTGATCCACAATATAGACAGACACCTAGCCTCTTTCTACAATCCTTCCAAATGTGACCTTGTTTTCGACAATAGCCACAAGTGGGAGCTCGTTGTTTCTGCCCTTGGGTTGGATTCATCTGTGGTCGTTTTGCCGCTCTTTCCTGCTGTGCTTGGTCTGGTGCTGACGCATACGGCCGCTTCCGGCTAGACTCGATCCTTGTGGTGCACTCCACAGGTCGTGCTGCAGTAAGGACGTTCTCGTCGAAGGTAATTGCATTTGAACTGCTTGGCTTCCGTGACTCCGAGCTAATTCTGTCGATGAAGTTCTCCGCTTGGTTTTGCTGAGCTTCTTGTTGAACCTTCTGATAGGCTTGCATCATCACGTAGAACATTCGGAACATTTATTGTTCGTCCATAGGCGGTCCCAGTGGGAAGGAAGGCATCGGTGGAGTAGGCTGCGTCGAGGGTGGAACGTCATCTTGGTGGATTCTTGAGGCAGGCTGACTTGCTTGACTGCCTTGTGATGATTGGACGACTGGCATCACATTGTCTTCTTGGGTAACCACAACGGCTTGTGGTATTTTTGCTTGAGCCTCGTTGCTGGCTGGTGGGTCCATTTCCCTGCATTCAAAATAACCGATAAGAGGCGCACAGAAATCAAAGCAGGATGCAAGTCAATAAAATGATTTGAAACCGATATGAAGATCAAGAATGATTCAATCAAGTGGATGAGCTTTTTTTAAAAATCCTCAATCTTATTGCAGGCCTGTTCGGTCCCTAAGTTGAAACCGAACAATTTAGTCGCGACCTGCATGGGCCACCACAAAAACGTGTCACGACCCGCACCCGGATATTCGGGCACGAGTGCGTAGGCACGTCCAGCCTAAGCCGCAGTGTCGGCGGTAGTACGCTGTCTAGGTCATTTTCTGGGATCAATAACTATCTATCTCATCCACAATAATAAACAGGCAAGGATAATCACAGGAATAAGCATGCTTGGATTTCAATATTTAATCTGTGACAATCAAATCCATAGTTAATACAAAGCCAGAAGATAAATCGGGGACAAACCCGAGTATTATGCTGAAAGGGAAAAACTAGCTAACTGGTTGGCTACTCCTCAAAGGTAGTCTCCTGAGTGGGAACCGGCTTCTCAACTGTGTCACCTGCTACGTCATAGGGATCATAATAGGTGGGGGCAAGGTTCTCATCATCGCCTAAAACAACGGATCCAGTCAGGAAAGGAGCAAAGTACACAATGCACAACAAGATTTAAACTAAATATGTGTGACAGGTAGAAAATAACTGACTAAACATCATGGTGAGAATATGCATAAGTAAGTAGAAAAATTAACTGAGAAATAATGCTATAAATCAGGATTATAAGTAAAACAGGATTAATTGCTATAAACCAGGGCATGAGTAAATCAGGAATGAAATAGGAAAAATGTAACTGTGACAAGACAACAGGAACTGCAACAAGACAAGAAACTATGTGTGTGAACTTGTATTTAGAATACCTAGTTGGCATGTAGGGGTTTATAAGGTTAAACCGGCTGTCATAGACGGCTATTAATCACGAATAATCGAGATCCGGCTGATGGACAGTCGTGTACCAACAGCTATTAAACATGGCAAGGGTCAGGGTAAACTACATGCCTTTCAGTATTCTCCCACCCGACATGAAAAACAAGACATGAAATACAGTATCCAAGACATGAAATCCAGAATTCTAACACTACGTGTAATCATCAAGGGTACTAGTAGAGCAGGGAATTAATTATCACAATATAAAGAATAAACTTGAAGTGCCGGTACTTGCCTGTTGTTTGGATCCGATTAATAGTTCTTCGGGGAAATATCCAAAGATGAGTCCAAATGCTGAAATAAACATTACCATCACGCTCAGAAGATGTCAAATAGCTAGAAACGCCTGTCCTTGGGTCTAATTTGGAGACAAGGGCAAAAACGACAGTTTCGGGTCAAAACGGGGTCCGCCGTTGGGCCCGCTTTGCACCGAAAAACGCGTCCGGGTCAAAGGTCTCCAAATTCACCAAACTTAGTGTCAACAGGTCAGGAACGCTGATACGAACCCAACGGAACTTCCAGATTTGGATTCCGATGAGCCGAACACAAAATCGCCCGTCGAGCGGGGCCTGTGGGGCCCACGACACGCGATTTCGTCAACGTTCTCAGAATCGAACCAAACTTGACCCACAGGACCAGCGTATCGCTACGAGTCCGATGGCGCAAGTTTTGTCTCGATCCGACGTGTGTGCACGAAGTTAGGGTGAATTGCAGAAAAGGCGGATACGGGGCGATGTCCGCGGATACGCGTTGATTTCGGTGTGCACGCACACCCGAATCAGCTTCCACGAAAATTCACACGTCCGTATCGACGATGCGTACGTATCTGTGAAGACCGCACGCGACCAAGTCGTCCCGTTTGGCGGGGCGCACTCAGTTCCGGGGTGAAACAGGGTCTGGTTTTTCCTGTTTTTGGATCGCGGTGTGCGATCACCACAGGACGCGATGCCCCGAACAGTTTATCCGGACACCGAGAGGGTCATACAGGCTTCACAACGCAATTTGCGGAATTGAAAACAGAGCTACGAGGTGAAAGATACACGCACCTGAACTGGGTCGAAAAACCAGACAAAATCGTGTCCGACACGACACAGGACACTGTGTCCTGTGTCACGTGTCCGAGTCTGATTCCAAAAGAATTAGGGTTAGGGTTAGGGCTTGAGAGCTCCGGCGGAGGGGCGGCCAAGGCGGCGCCGCTGCACGGCGGGTCGAGGCGGAGGCGGGCGGAGCCGCGCGGGAGGCGGCCGGAGCCGGGCTAGGGTGCGGTGCTGCGGGCTGTCGGCTGCTGCGGGGGAGGAGGAAAGAGGAGGAGAGGGAGGTGGCCGGCAGGCTTCGTCGTCGGGGCGGCGAGGCGGTGGTGGCGCAGGGAGGCGGGGCTCTGCGGCCGGCACGGCGGCTGGGGGAAGTGGCACGGTGGCGGATCTGGCCGGTGGGGGCTTTAAATAGGGGAAAGGGGGCGGGGCCGAGCGGGGGAGGCGCCGGGTGAGGCGGAGGCGTGGGGGGGGGGGGTCATCGGCCGGGGAGTGCGGGCTGGGAGGCGACGTGGCCGCGGGCGGGGCGGCAGCCGCAGGAGGCGGCGGGGGAATCGGGCAGTCGTGGGGAGAGGGATCGGGTCGGAGGCGGGTCTCGGGTCGGGCGGACCCGCCCGACCCGCTAGGGGGCTGGGTTAGGCTGCTGGGCTCGGCCCACTGGGCCGGGCCGAGCCGAAAAATAGAAAAAATAATAATAATAGAAATAATAATAATAACAGTAACAATTAATAATAAATAATAATTATTTAATTAGATTTAAATAGTTTTAAGGCATTTAAAAATAGGTCTGAGGTCCAATAAATTCCAGAAAAATTACCCTAAGTCCAGTTTTCCATTTTACACCCAAAAATATTATTTTCATAATATTTTAATATTATTTATTAATAATTCAAAATTATTTAATAATTCAAAACTCTGATTTTAATTACAGAAAAATTCCCAGAAAATTCCAGAAAATTGTGAAAAATCCTAATTTAAAATTCTTGCAAAATCTGGGGGTTTACAGGTGTGAAGTGGCTCAATCGTATGAACTCTGCATTGTACTCTTCCACTGTCAAATTGTCCTGAGTGAGGCGATTAAACTTTTCTCGAAGTTTCGCCCGAGCAATAGATGTAATGTACATCTCCTGGAAGAGTCTAGAGAACTCCTCCCAAGTAACTTGGTCTGGTCCGAGTCATTTCTTCTCAACGAGCCACCAATAATGTGTATTATCTGTAAGTTGCATCCTGGCAGCAGTCATCCAACGCTCTCTCGGAAGCTCTGTTGCTTTCAACTGATGCTGGATGTTAGTGAGCCACTCATGGACCTCCGTAGGCTCCTCCTTGCCTGGGAATATATGTGGCTTCAGGTGGCAAAAATTTGAAATAGATCTTGTCGATGGCTGTCTAGCTGGTGGAGTCGCCTGCTCTAATGTTGTCACTATACTGTTCCTTAAGTTCTCTGCCTGGCGTTACTGGGCCTCTTATTGAACCTGCTGTTGAGCTTGCATCATTGCATAGAACACCTGAAATAGCTGATGTCCGTACATAGACTGCCCTGGTTGAAAAGTTGGCATCAGTGGTATTGGTCGAGTGAATTACGGTAGTGGTGGAATATTATCTCGCTGGAACCTCGAGGCATGCCGATTTGCTTGATTACTTTGTTGAGTGGAGGGATATCCACTCGATGGTGTCACCCCATCGTCGTAGGTAACCAAAATACCTGGTGGTGTACCTGTGGGAGTCTTGTCGCTGGCTCGTGGATCCATTACTCTGCATACAAAGTAAACTATGAGGTTCGCATAGATGAATCAAGCATGATGCAAGTCAAAAAATTAAGTTTGAGTTCGATATAGAGGTCAAGGACGTGTCAATGTGTGGATGAGATCCTAAAAATTTATTCTTATCCTAATCGCAGGCTTGCTCGGTCCCTTAGTTGAAACCAAAGTAATATATTCGTAGACCTGCATAGGCTACCACAAAAACCATGTCATCTCCAGTCCCAAAATTCTAAGGGACTAGCCACGTGGCAATGGCCAGCAACACAACTCCAATGGAAAAATCTAATTTAATGGACCCTTTAAACTGTACTTAAGTTGTAATACATATAAAATGGTCTACAAATACCTATCACAGTCTATATATCTAATCTCATCCACGATAAGCATCAAAATCACAAAAAGACAAGTCCAGTCACAATAATATAAAATGATATGTCCAACTAAAGCAATATAAATAATGTCACGGGAAATAACACGTCATTAAAATAGAAAAAAAATAACTCCAAGTACCATATCCAGAAGTTAATACAAGATCAAATATCTAAGAACACTAAGCATAATAAATGAATGGTGAGAATACTGTGTGCTCAAGAGAAGTCCTCCAGAACAACCTCGTCCTCTGCAATATATACGTCTCCAATAGCAGCACCTGCCCCGTAAACCTCGGGATAGCTCTCCTCGTCTACACCTGGGGACATAATCCGAATCCAGATCCTCAGGAATATTGCAAGGTACAATAAACACTCAAGCCAAAATGAAATGCAGTAAGTAAGAACAGATCCTTAGGGCAAGCTATGTAACCAGCTAAGTGAAATACAAATAAGAGCATCACTAGTACTCAGGCTGAGACCACTACACGCTCTGTGTCTGGGAGCCCATAGCAGCAAGTAGTATCACGTAGGGCCAGTAAATGTGCCAAGCTCTGGTATAGAGACTAAGCACCTCCAGTAACATAGTATATAAATAACATAATCATCATGTAGCATGTGTGTCTTTTCTCATCCAATGTAACATCATGTCTCATGTCCACAACGTCTCATGTCCATAACACGCAAGATCATGACCTCTAGCTATTACAACGAGTCATAATGATATATATATAATATGCAAGTCTCAAGTGTCCTACGGTATGGTGTACTTGGTAAAGCAAGCACGTAAACATATATATCATGGAATCAACTCTCTAAGTGACGTTACACGACTCCGCGTACGGCGTCGACACCCGAATCTTGTTCGGACGCTAAGCAACGTCTCACGGTCCTAGGTTGAGAAGGCACATCACAAGAATATATATATATATATATATATATATATATATATATATATATATATATATATATATATATAAAGAAACACAAGCAGATAATATAACATAATCTACTGTAAGTTTGGCAAGGTACACTTGGCTGGGTTCTGAACTCCGTCAACTACTCCTGGGAAAGTAAAATCTCTACGTACACCTCCGAATGCTGAAACAAATATTATCAATATTCTTAGAATACTTGAAATAGCTAGGATTGACTACCCATAAGTCCAATTTGAATACAGGGACAAAATTGTCAACTTTGGGTCAAAGCGGAGTCCACCTGTGGCCCACTTTGCACCAAAAAATATATCAGAGATAAAGTTCTCCAAATTTGTCAAATTTAGTATTTATGAGTCCAGAACGATGATACGAACCCAACGGAACATCCAGAACTAGATTCCGATGAGCCGATCATGAAATCGTCCATCATGTGGAATCGTGAGGCCCACGAGACGGTATTTCGTCAACGTTCTCAGATTCGAACCAAACTTGGGTCACAGGACTAGCGTAACGTTGCGAATCCAATGACATAAGTTTTATTGCGAACTGACAAGTATACATGAAGTTATGGCAAGGTGTCAGAATAGGTCGATACGGTATTTTTCGACGGATACGCGTTGATTCTGGCGTGCACACACGTCCAAATCGAATTTCGTGAAAGCCCACACGTATGCGTTCACGTTACGCACCATTAGGTAAAATTTATATACGATGACGTGGCCTCGTTTGGTGGGACGCACCCCGTATCAGAGATTTTTGGTATTTTAAAAATAAGTTTCTTTGGTCGTTTTGGAATCAGAATAATTTAACCAATAAAGTAAACTAATAAAAACTAAAAGAACAGTAAATTTTTTGGTTATATTGTGAAGAAGCCCTTTCAATTATATTTTAAAAATAATTAACGAGTTGGTAGAAAATTGGACATGAATGGGGATACTTGGACTCAATTTCTGAACTATTTTTGAACAATTTTTTGGCCAACTTTCGGTCGATTTTTCAATCAAATTCGGAGGCCTAAATTCGTTCCACTTGAAGGGAATCCTTGGGAGTTAGGTTGTGAGCCTGCACAGATAAACCGTTCAAAAAATGGAGCAGAGAAGAGGGAGTTATTAGACCTGGAAATTGGGTCGTCAGGGCTACAGGTGGCACAAACGCGTACACGCGAGGGCGGATCTGCGGCGGTCGGGCGGCTCCGGCGGTGGTCAGGCGGCGGGGCAATAGCACCGGAGGGCGGTGCTCGTCTGGGAAGAGGCTAGGGGAGGTGGTTTTAGGGTTTGGGTTTCGTTGTAGATTCATATATTATATATGTATAACACGAGAGATGGGGGAGGAATTCGCGGGTGAGGGTCTGGGTTCCGCACGCAGGGTATGGGTTGGGTAGATTAGTTAGGTTAGTGTTAGGGTTTGTTTTATTTCTTTTATTTATTTATTTATTTCTTTTGTTTTGTTTTTTTTTTGTTTTATTCAATATTTATATATAGAAATTTTCCAAAATTAGTTAGGTACTTGGGAATTTTTTTTAGGAAATTTATATTTCTTCCAACAAATAATTTACAACCAACTTTATATCAATTCAAAATTTTTTTACCAAATATGAATGAATATTTAATTATTTAAATAAATCCATAAATTTTATTTTCTACTTAATATTATATTGGAAGCATGAAGGGGTCGAATAACGCAACTTGAGTGTCATACGCGTAATAGGACCAGTTAGGCTCATAGTATGGATTTAGTTGGAAGCAATGGGTTGGTGTGGCGCGTTAAAATCGTACGCCACGACAAAAGGGTTAATTAATCATCGTTTTCTCCTAATTGTGTCATGAAAGTTGTAAGACCAAAACAAAGCATGGGATTACGAATTTGTGAGTGACAGTCATGACAGGAGCCTAATTTGACTCGTCTATGTCGAGTATGCTAGGTTGGTTGGAAGGAAAATGCTAGTGTTGCACTCAAGATCTTAAAATCATGGTGGTTGGTTCCCAAAGTTTAATTAAATTATCGAATAAATATTTAATATAAAAATTGATTATTAATTACCGAACTAACCCTATATAAAAACCATGGTGCTCACAGTAGTCGTGCCCCTCTGCCAGTTTTAGAATCTCCAGGTGAAGCCCCTGCTGGAACCTCATTGCTCTATCTGACTCCTTAGCTACCATAGTTGGAGCAAACCTACTCAACCTGCAAATTTTTGCTGTATATCCATCTACAGTCCTACCGGCCTACTTAAGACCAATAAACCTCTGTTGAAGCTCATACTGCGCTACAACTCCAAAATACTTAGCCCTGAATCGAGCCTTGAAACTGTCCCAAGTCATAGAATGCCTCAAGCCAACTTCCACTGATGCCCAACAGTCATGGGCAAGGTCCTGAAGCTGCAGTCGAACTTGGTCAACTTGCTCATCATCCAGAACCTTTGCCGCTGCCAGAATAACTTTGATGTCTTGGACCCATGTATCTGCTGTGATGGCGTCCTCCATGTCGTCAAAGTATCTCGAGTTAAGTCGGCAAAATCTCACCGACGCCCCCAAATCAGTCCTTCTGCCTCTCTTCAGAGCCGTCTGCAAACATTGACTTAATAAGACATTATGCTCTTGTTATTGAAACTGCTGGTGCTATTGCACTGCCTTCTGATGTTGCTGTATAGCCATCATTCTCTAGAGAATCTTTAGTAATGCCAGAGTATCTAGTACCACTGGTACTGCTGGTAGTACTAGGGGTACAGGGATCTCAGGGGCTTGTGGCTCAACATGCCCAACTTCCGGTTCTACGGTGCCAGCTTGCTCAATTACTGGCTCTATCCGGATCTGACTCTGGGCAGGTGCTACCTCCCATTGTTGCACAGGGAAACTCTGTCCTTCCATGCCTACTGCTCCAGCAACTGAAGAAGACCTAAATAAAGGACAAGAAACATGAAGAACAGGACGTGAAGGATCAAAGAAATAATTGATTCGATAGTCAAGCAAGGCTTCGAGAAGAACAAATTCAAGATTTCGAAGGCACATGTTTGATTGAGACTCCTATGACCATAACACCCCATAAGTCTGAAAACACAGACCTGCATGGGCTACCACTAAAACTTTGTCACGCCCCAGTATCGGAATACGGAGACGAACATGGCTAGCTACCCCGTATAAGGTACTATACATCGTACGACGATCACGATTGTAACTAGACAAGGGGTGCATGCTACAATCAAGTCACTTAGGGTCATAAAGAGCATCTATTATCTCAATCAGTCAAACAATAATAGTAGACATAGAACATATATGACAAGGAAGTAAGGCATCCCAAACGCCTTGCCATGACATTCTCGAAACCAGTTGTGCAAAATAAAAAGCTGGTAGAGTAGCAAAAGTACATGATCATGATCAGCTGCAGTCTGATTAATTACAATCATGTAAAGATAATAAAATGTCCAGATTTACAGCTAATAAGTGCCGGTGGCTAAACTCCCAAAAGAGTAAAATATATGATAAAAAGAAGGGAAGAAGAAACCCACTCGTGCCCTCCAGCGACCATCCGCCCGGTGCACGCCATCAGGAATGGGGAGGTAAGCTGGATCCTCTAGAACTGGCTCAAAAATTGGTCATGCAAAACCAGTGAGGTTAGACCCAAAATAGCAAGTACCACAAAGGAAGCACAAAAAATGGAGAAATAAAACCCAAAGCAATAGATAGGTATAAATATAGGTTATGTGTTGTAGTTTCGGTTCATAGTTTATCTTAGCATAATAGCTCAACCCTACAACCAAATAAGGATAATTGTTGAATCATCACACTACGATAATCCATGTCCCTAGAATACTAACAGAATAATATAATCACAACCAAGTCCAGATATATAACGACCAATCATTTGTACGGCTTGCTACTGTGGAGCCTGAGTTATCTCATATTGGATGCATAAGAGAAATTCTCAGATCGTGAGCTGTTTAATAGGGATAACAGAGTCATAGGATCGTATAGCATATTGTATATTATGCACCGATCGTTCATAAGGCCACCGTGCTAAGATCACATAGAACGCATTGTACAATATAAGTATTAGGATATTGTCATCCACTAGTGTGAACGTGACCAATATCCATGGGGTCAGCCTTGTACGTCATGACAGTTGTCTGAGGTGGCTAATGTGCACGATCTCGGGATTTTTTCTCTCCCAATGCTCTAATAATTTTAGTTGCCTAAATTAGCCCTATGGTTATGTTATGAATCCTATGGCGTGGTCACATGATCAATCCTCCTATATGTTGTACCGTAGTTCGGTCCACGCTAGATACGAATATACTTTGTTACTTTATAGCTCAAACTGGATCCACCCGAGTGTGATGCAACAATCAATCAAGTCCTAGCCATGCTTTGGTAGTTGACACACATACCATGCCCGTACTGGGGAATTAAAATAATAATATAACATGTGACGTAGTATATGAGGCATTCTCGATGCACAACCTAAAATATGTAATCTCATAGCACATAGCAAGTTATGTAGTACCTCAGTGTACCTTATAATATATATATACGTAGCATGTAGCAATTGTATCAGCACAGATACAAGAAATTGGGTCAAATTACCAAACTTAAAGTTGGTCATATGAACCTTATAACATTGGGACACGTAGCTCATGTTATGCGCATAGCTGGTTAATTAGTCACTTGTGACATAGTCAATTCTAGCACATGGTCATGTCTAGCACAAGGTTGGGTTAATAAGTCTATTCTTCCCTAGGATCAATCACAAGCAATTGTCAAGACCAACCACATAGAACAAAGAAGCATTCCAAATAAAATGGCTAAGCCGTATGCAAAACTTGGCTCATGAGACGGGTGCCTTATGGATTGTCAGTCGCATGATACTTCATGCCGCATACGATCCCAGGACTCATATGATCCTATGTCGCATGCTCCTCCAAGCTGCATGCTCCGGACAAAAGTTCACTCTAGGAACAAGTGCGAAAGTGATGTTTTAGAGAAGTGACTGAAGTGATGGATGTGACAAGCCATAAAGTATGTCAGAAAGAAAAGACAAAACCATAGAAAGATATGCTAATGGTTCAGAGTCATGCGTCCAAGGAAAGATTGCCACATACTCTGCTTGTCGCATAAGTCACTCGGCCGCATATTGCTCTTCGGACTTAGCAAATTTCTCATTCGTCCAGCGAACAAAACACAAGGAGTTTTGTTACTTAGCTCAAGAACACTTTGTGTAATGGTCAGTCATGCTTCCAAAATATTGGACGTATGCTGGTTAGCTATAAGGCAAAGAGTCCAGTCGCATAAGGATCATGTCGCATGGAAGTCTCGGCCGCATATGACGTTGGCCGCATAATAACTTCGTCTTCTCCAGACAGCAAGTTCAACCATGGCGAAAAAGCTCCAAAAACTCAAAAATTATTTTCTTCATAAAAACTTTATTTTAACTCCGAATCAAATGAAACAAAAGCCAAAATGCTCAAAATAAAGTGCTCCATGCTCGAAATGAAGTGCTCCATCAACCATAAAAATTGATTTTCTAAAATACCATGTTTTAGTAGATTAAAACCACGAAAAATACATGAAGCCCATAAAAACTATAAACTTTAAATATAGATATACTCATATCTTGCCATCAAAATCGAAAACTCCAAGTATTAAAAGTGTTTAGAATCATAATGCACATATATTAGACTAATAAAATGCAAGAAAAGAGCAATAATCGAAAATTAAGAGGTTTCTCTATCTAATTCAATATGTACTTGCCTAATAATGAAGGAAAGAGGAAAATAAAGAATAAGGGAAGAGAGAGAAATATGTTAGCTTATATATGATAGGGTTGAGGTTTAGGCCATGGGTTCACTCATGACCAAACAAATCCAATAATTAAACCATGAGTCTAATTAAACCAAAGAATGGGTCTAGTCTCCATGACATGCAATCTAATTACCTTGCAAGCAAGAATTAATATAAGCAGAAAAACTAATATATCCCAAATATGTATATCGGGAATGAGGAGTGACAAACCTGCTCCTGTTGTTGCTCTCTTGTTCAATTCCTATATCACAACACACACAAAGTCATACACCATACCCACAAACACAGTGAACTCGATTTCCCCCTCCCCTCACAGCATACTCTCATCCATGCACCAACCACCAAAGCATGATGCCAGTTGCTATAACATCAGTACTCCCAACCCAGGTCCTTCTCTTCCTGTTTACTGAACCCGACTGTACCCCAATGTGCATTAGTGTGTTTCACTGATACCTCTGCACCTGAATGTTACTCCTACTACTGCTGGTACTTCTTGAGCACCCCATCACCACTTTCTACCACAGACACTCCACACACCTATTCATGCATAAGTACCAAGTAGTGGCACTATCCCTTGTATCAGCCACCAGGTTCCCTATGCACATACTACACAATAACTACAACACTCATAACTATACACACACACACACACACACTATATAATATTAATGGGCAATATATCAAACACCTAGTGTACACTCTAGTCTCACACTAGGATACCCTATGATACTCTCTCAAGACTCCACACCACACACCTATATATATATCCCATTAATGTAAACCCCAGATTTTCAGGATTTTAAAAACAAATTTTCTGAAATTTTCTGAAATTTTTAACTAATTAAAATCAAGGTATTCTAGTTTTAAATAATTTTAAATATTTTTATTAAATATTAAAATATTATAAAAATAATATTTTTTGGTGTAAAATAAAATATTAGACATAGGATAATTTTTTTGGAATTTATTGGACCCCAGAACTATTTTTCAAGACCTAAAATTTAAGTTTTTATTTAAACCAAAATAAACCAACCAGAACCGGATTGAACCAACCGGTTTAAACCCTGAACCGAATCCTGAACCAACCCGAACTGGACCCAATCCTTATTGGGTCGGATCCGGACCCGTTAGCCGACCCGACCCTCTGACCCGACCCGAACCCGTTACCTATCGGATCGGGTCGGATCCGATTCTAAAACCCGACCCGACCAGCCTACCCGCCCGCTACAGTAAATCCCTAACCCCCGAACCCCTCGTCTCCCTGTCGTTCACCGCCGTCGGCCGACCCGCCGCCTTCTCCGCCTTCCCAACGGCCGACGACCCTCCGGTTCCAATCCCCTCTCCGCCAGTAACGGCCGGCCGACCATTCTCCTTCTTCTTTCCCCTTATAAACCCCGTCAACCACCACTTCTCCACCACCTCTCCACCCCTCCGAGCTGCCACCACCGTCCCTCCGCTAGCCCAGCCCCGGCCAACTTCGTCCTCCGCCGTCTTCTCCGCCCCCCGCCTTCCGGTACCCTGAGAAACCCAACCCCGATCTCCACCACCACCATCTTCGCCACCGTCAACCACCCCGACCCCGAGCTCCATCGACCCGATCTCCGGCCACCTTCTTCCTCCGACGACCCCGCAGCTGGCCACCCTGACTCCGGCGAACCCAACGACCCCACCACCGAGACGAGCAGCCGCCTCCGCCGTGCCCTAGCCGCCGCAGAAACCCTAGCAGCCGGCCGTGCCGCGTCGCGCCGCCTCGTGAAAACTCGTGTTTCAGCCATCTTCGGCGCCTTGTTCAGGTGACTGTTTCTCTCTCCTCGCTGTCACGTTTCTTATTTCGTCTGTTGTAACGCGTAGACTGTGTGACCCTCTCGATACCCGTATAATTTGTTCGGGGTATCGCGTCCTATGGCGATCGCAAACTGTGACCCAAAATCAGGAAAATAATTATCCTGTTTTTCCCCGGAACTGGGTGCACCCCACTAAACGGGACGACTTGGTCGTGTGCGGACTTCACCGAAAGGAGCGCGCCGTTAATACGTGTCACGCCCCAGTCCCAAAATACGTAGGACTAGGAATACGTAACACGCCAGCCGTATGTATACGAACTCCAATATATGGAAACCATGGTAATATACTATCACAACAAGTTATACGCAATCTATATCTCATCCACAGCACAAATAAATAGATAAATGGAAATAAATAACTGAATATCAAGATGAGTATCAAAGTATGATAGTCGGATGAAAACAAATCCACTGTAAATCGACTATACTAAACTACTAAAGAGAGAAGAGAATAAACTCTAATATAAGAATAATGTCTCGAAAAGAATAGCAACTAGAATCTCTAAACAACTGCAATGAATCACATCTAATCCGAAGGTAAGACCTCCTCAGTCTGATAGGTAGCGTCAGGTCCAGGTTCATACTCCTGCGGATACTCCTGCTCATCTATATCTGGAAAGGGACCATGTCCTCAGAGGGACATAACAAGATACATAATAACATGCCAATAAAGTAATGAAATGTAAACATCCAATGGGTCGCCTAACCGTCTAAGTGAATGCAGTTTGAGAATAACTTTCCATCAAGTGGGATATCTGGCTAAAAATAGGATTGGCATGGTTCTCTTGGAGATCCAGGGGCCTACAAAGCATGTCGTCTTTTGAACGGCAGAGGCCGCCTGATAATATATAATATATATAGTGGTCATCATGACCGCGCATCTCCGGTGGAGCGTACGGGTTACAAGGAAAAAAGTGCAAAGGAGACCAAATGCCTTACTTGTTGTTCTCCCTACCCCATGCTCTAAGCATGTCACATCCATGACACGATAAAACCTCTAAATAACTGCCAGGTCTACCAGCATACAAAGTTTTTATCGGCAGTTATCCCTATCCGTCGTACGACCTATACGTACCAGTGGCCAGCCGAGTACGCAAGTCTTGTCCTACATGTGACTCACACTCGTGTAAGAATAGTGTCATGGCCAATGAAACATAAAATGCCTCATGATAATAGGGTGGTCTCATAAAGTAGGTCCAATACATATACATAAATAAAAACATAATACGACGACACCGTCGTTGCACCCAAGTTTCCTTGGACGCACAATTTATATAACAGTTAAAATAAATGAACTAAGATAAGCAGAAATAAACATGCATACATCATATGGAATATAAATACAGTACAATGGCAAGGTATACTTGCCTGGCAAGAAATCTGTATGGTGTACGCATCCAAATATCAAGGACACGGGATCAGGAACTAACGTCTCCGAACAAACGTCTCTGGATGCGGAAATAAACATCACCAACGTTTCTAGAATCAGTGAAATAGCTAGAAATCACTACCCTTTCGTCCAATTTGGATATAGGGGCAAAACGGTAATTTCGAGTCAAAGTGGGGTCCACGTGTGGCCCACTTTGCACCGAAAAGCGTGCCAGGGGTAACAGTCTCTAAATGGGACAAATTATAGGTCAAACGAACTCTAAAAGTCAGTACGAACTCAACGGTATTGTCATACCCCAGTCCCAAAAATACGTAGGACTAGGACACGTAAGCATGCCAGCCGCATGGATATGGCAACTCCAATATATGGAAACCAAACCCATACGTACGCTGTAATATGAATATCAAATCCACAAGTGGTATAACATATGTCACAAGTCACATAATATAATCTAAATCTTATCCACGAAAATCAAATATAAATAACTAACCAGTATCTATGAAACTAGATCTCAATATAAGTATCTAAGGGTGATAGTTGGGTGGAAACAATTCCACTACCAACTCGAATATAAGAGCAATTACAATATAAGTACAACACAACAAACACCATATAAGAATACCAGCTAACAATCACAGCTCGAAGAGAAGACATCCTCAAAACATATGTAACCATCCGAATCTACGCCCCTGCGAATACTCAAGAACAGATATACCTGGAAGGGCCAGGTCCTCAGAGGGACATAACAAGATACATAAAAGTATGCCAATAAAGTACTGAAATAAATATCCAATGGGTCGCCTAGCCGTCTAAAGTGAATGCTGTTTAAGAACAACTTTCCCAACGCGTGGATTATCTGGCTAAAATGGGATTGGCATGGTTCTCTTGGAGATCCAGGGGCCTACAAAGGCACGTCGTCTTTTGAACGGAGGAGGCCCGCCTGATAATATATAATATATAGTGGTCATCATGATCGCGCATCTCCGGCGGAGCGTACGGGTTACACAAGAAAAGTACAACGGAGCCCACATGCCTTACTTGTTGTTCTCCCCACCCCATGCTCTAAGCATGTCACATCCATGACACGATAATACCTCTAATAACTGCCAATTCTACTAGCATGCAAAGTTTCTAACAACAGTTATTCCTAACGCACGGCCCACACGTACAGGAGGCCAAACCTGCACGCAAGTCCGTGATCTATATGAGACTCACAACTCGTGTAACAACTGTGTCACGGCCAATGAACCTAATGATGCTACATGATAATGGGGTAGTCTCATAAACAGGGTCAATGCAAATACATAAATAAAAATATATCGCGACGACACCGTCGCGCGCATTTTATATACAGTTAAAATATATGAACTAAAGACATAAAATAAAGATGCATGCAACATATGGAATATGAATAACAGTACAATGGCAAGGTATACTTGCCTGGCAAGAAGCTGTAAAATATAACGTTCAGATATCCAACACACAGGACCAGAAGCTATGGCCTCAGAACAAATATCTTCGGATGCTGAAATAGATATCACCAACATTCCCAGAATAAGCAAAACAGCTAGAAAGTACTTCCCTTTCGTCCAATTTGGACACAGGGACAAAACGGTAATTTTGGGTAAAAGTGGGGTCCACGTGCGACCCACTTTGCACCGAAAAGTGTGCCAAGGGTAACAGTCTCTAAATGGGACAAGTTATAGGTCAAATAAAATCTAAATGTCAATACGAACCAAAGGTATGTCCAAATGTGGATTTTGATGAGCCAAACACAATTTCATCCAAAAAGTCAACCGTGGGGCCCGCCAATTGTGACTTGGTCAACTGTCTCAGAATTGCGTGAAAATTGGGTCACAGGACCAACGCGTTACCACGAGTCCAGTGGCGCAAGTTTCATCGCAATCTGACTAGCGTGCATAAAATGCGCGCGACTTTCACAAAAGTTGCGATATAGGATTTATCCGCGGATACGGGCTGATTCTGGCGCGCACACGCGTCCGAATCAGTTTTTGTGAATTTTTACGTGTTCGGTTACATTGCGCGCACCATTCGATACACTTGGTACACGGTGGAGCGATTCCGTTTGGCGGGACGCGCTCCATTTCACAAATTTTGAAAATCTGGAAAAGTGGGTTCGCGGAGTTTTCCAAAAAAAATAATTCTGTCTACAGCAGTTAATAATCTAGGGTTATTTAACAAAAATTAAACTAGGTCAAGTGATCTATGCATACCAAAAATAATTATTAAATTCGGATCTCTGTGGTGGGAGATACGAACTCGGAACCATGGGTGATCACCGCAGTTTTCTGCGATCCCAGAATTCGATCTATTTCCGCCAACTTTGGCGCTGTTTTCGCCTATGGTTACGCGTTGTTCAAGGTCTGCTATCACACAGATATGGAAGAGGGTTAAGGGGTGAGCATACCGGTGAAGACGGGGTGGCGTTTGGTTGAGCGAGGCGACAGAAAACAACTCCGGAACACAAGTACCTCACTGTGGGAATATGCAGTGCGCGGGGTCGCGGTCGTCGGGATTGGTTTGGACGGCCTGGCGGGGTTCTCCGGCTGCGTTGGCAGCGCTCTCTAGTTCTAGATGGGAAGAGGAAGGATTTGGATAATCTAGGTTTAGGGTTTTATTGAAATATATATATATATATATATATATATATATATATATATATATATATATATATATATATATATATAAGAGAATAAGGGGGGGTCGGTTTTGCTTAGGCGCGGGTGGCTAAGGGGGGATGCTGGTGCGCTTTGCTAAGGCTCACAAAAGGGGTTGCTTGCTAAGAAAGGGGGCGGGTCTACTTAGCTAAAGAAGTGGCTGCATGGGAATGGTTAAGGGAATGGTTAGAGTAGTGGTTTAGTTGTTAAGTTATTAATAGTTTTTTCTTTTCTTTTCTTTTTATAACTCTTTTTCCATTTAAAATATATATGTATATATATATATATTTATATATACGTATATACTCATAGGAAAAATCTAGGATTATATTAATGCACACAATTAAGCTAGCAACTGCTCAAGGGGTCTCCTACATGAAATAAATTCGAAAAAATTTCTTATGGTCCCATAAATCCCCTAAGTGCACCAACACCTAAAATAAAAATTAATAAAAATCTATTTCTCCTAATTAGCCACTAATTACTACTATTTAATTAATAATTAATAATTAAAAAGGGTATATACGATTTCTAAGAATAGGAATTTTACAGGTATGTCCAAATATGAATTTCGATCAGCCGAACACAATTTTGCCCAAAAAGTCAACCGTAGGGCCCGCCAATTGGCGACTTGGTCAACTGTCTCAGAATGACGTGAAAATTGGATCACAGGACTAGCGCGTTACCACGATTCCAGTGGCGTAAGTTTTGTCGCATTCTGACGAGCGTGCACTAAATGCGCAGGGCTTTTGTAAAAGTTGCGACACGAGGGATTTTCTGCGGATACGGGCTAATTCCGACGCGTACACGCGTCCAAATCAGTTTTTGCGAAATCTCACATATCCGGGTACGCTGCGCGCACCTTTTGGCACACTTGGTACACGACTGGACGGTCCCGTTTGGCGAGGCGTGCTCCGTATCACAATTTTTGGAAATCTGAAAAAGTAAGTTTTCAGGGTTTTCTATTTATTTTTACATACAGCAGTTAACAAATTAATGTAAATTACAGAAATTAAACTAGGTCAAGTGATCTCCGTATACCAAAAAAAAAAATCAAATTCGGATCTCTGTATACGAATCTGTGAACATAGGTAGTCACCGCAGTTTTCTGCGATACCCAAAAGTTATCATTTTCTGTCAACTTGGGCGCTGTTTTCGCCTAAGTTTACGCGCTATTCGAGGTCAACTACGTACAGATATTGAAGGAGGTTAAGTGGTGAATATACCGGTGAAGACGGGGTAGAGTTTGGTCGAGCGAGGTGACGGAAAATAGCACGTGAACACAGGTACTCTGTTGTTCCAAACTGTCGCGGTTGCGGGGTCGCGGTTGATCGCGGTCGTCGTGCTGGCGGTTCTGGGTCGGTTTTCGGCGGTCTGGGCTGGGCGGCACGGCGCGGCGGCTAGAGGCGGTCAGAGGGTTTAGATGGTAAGGAGATCTAGGTTTAGGGTTTGGTCGAATGTGGCGATGAATATATAGGGGGAGAGGTCGGGTCTTCACACTGCGCGGGGGGGGGGGGGAACTCGCGGCCTGCTGCTGTTATGTTTGTTTCTAGCGGGTTTGCGAGTGTTTAAGGCTAATGGATTTTAGATCCATTATTAATTTTTTTTCTTTTTCTTTCTTTATTCCATTTCTAATTTCTTTATTCATTTCTTATTAAACTCTAATTAAACTATATATATATATATATATATATATATATATATATATATATATATATATATATATATATATATATATATATATAATTTTAGAAATTGTATTAGTGCATACCATTAAGCAATCAACTGTCCAAAGGATCTCCTACATGGAACAAATTAGGAAAATTTTATAATGGCTCCATAAATTCCCTAAATGCACAAACACCTAGAATATAAAATAAATAAATTCTATTTCTCCTAATTTGCTCATAATTACTATAATTCAATTATTAATTAATTAAAAAAGATAAATACGGTTTTTAGGATTATGGGTTTTATATTCTACCCAACTTATAAAAATTTTGTCCTCGAAAATAAAACTAAGCCACGATAGAATGTCAAGGATGGTATAAGATATAAATTAACAAAGTAAATTCATACCTTGGTCTGCGAATAGGTTCGGAAAACGCTTGCGCATATCGTCCTCGCGCTCCTAAGTAGATTCTCCTGGAGCGCCATGCTTCTATGCCACGTGAACCAAGGTAATAGACTGGTTCCTCAACACTTTCTCTCGACGATCAAGGATTCTCACGGGTTGCTCTTGGTATGACAAGCTCGGCCCAATGGTGATCTCCGAATGGTCGAGAACATGACTGTTGTCTGCCATATATCGCCTGAGCTGCGACACATATAATACGTCATGTACTCCCTCAAGTGAAGGTGGTAGCGCAAGTTGATATGCTACTTCTCCCACTCTCTCTAGCATGTCAAATGGTCCAATATACCTTGGACTCAACTTGTCGCGCCCTCCAAATCGAATGGTGCCTCTAGTAGGTGATATCCTCAAAAAGATATGGTCGCCCTCTTTGAACTCCAAGGGACGACGATGAAGGTCTGCCCACTGCTTCTGCCTGTCTTGTGCTGCTCGCAAGTGCCCCTGTATCTTCTTAACTGTCTCTACGGTGTTGACCACCAACTTGGGTCCCAGAATCTGACGTTCTCCCACGTCACTCCAACACACAGGAGATCTACATTTTCTTTCATACAATGCTTCAAATGGAGCCATCTGAATACTCGCTTGATAGCTATTACTGTAAGAAAACTCCACAAGATATATATGGTCCTTCCATGATCCTCCGAAGTCTAACATACAAGCCCTCAACATATCTTCCAATGTCTGAATAGTACGCTCTGACTGCCCATCTGTCTGCAGGTGATAAGATGTATTGAACTTCAGACGAGTTCCAAGACTCTCTTGCATGCTCCTCCAAAAGTGCGATGTAAAGTGCGAATCCCTGTCTGATACAATGTTGACTGGTATGCCGTGCAATCTCACGATCTACCTCATATATAAGTCAGCCAAAGCTTCTGTAGACTGACCCACTCTAAAAGGTAAGAAATGGGCTGACTTGGTGAGTCGATCCACTATTACTCACACTGCATCTCTTCCACTTGGACTCTTGGGAAAACCCGTGACGAAGTCCGTAGTGATGTGCTCCCACTTCCACTCTGGAATTGAAAGTGGTTGCAATAATCCAGCTGTTCTCTGATGCTCCACCTTTACTTGTTGACATACCAGACATTTAGCTACAAAGTGAGCTATCTCTCTTTTCATTCCATGCCACCAAAAGTGCTGTCGTAAGTCATGATACATCTTGGTGCCTCCAGGATGAATAGAATATATCGAACTATGAGCTTCTGTCATTAGCTCCTGTTGAATCTCTCCATTGGGAATATATAGACGATCACCATATCGTAATGTCCCGTTCTCATGAATGCGCAATCCTGTCTGCTCTCCGGCCTCTGTCCTTTCTTTCAGTCTCCTGAATCTGGCGTCTGTAGGCAAAGCTGCCTTAATCCTCTCTACTAATGATGATTGTACTTGCAAGTTGGCTAGTGTCCCATCTGCTCCTGTTAATATCACATCAATGCCAAGCTCTTGCAAGTCCTCCAATAATTCCTTCTGTGCTGTCAAGAAGTAAGCTTCTGGTTTCCGGCTTAACGCGTCTGCTACAACGTTAGCGTTGCTTGGGTGATAATGTAGCTCTATCTCGAAATCTTTCATCAACTCGAGCCATCGCCGTTGCCTCATATTTAACTCCTTCTGCGTGAAGACGTACTTGAGGCTTTTGTGGTATGTGTAGATCTCCACTCGTTCCCCATATAAGTAATGTATCCATAGCTTCAGAGCAAATACAACGGCTGCAAGTTCCAAGTCATGAGTCGGATAATTCTTCGCATGCACTAGTAACTGCCTAGATGCATATGCAATCACCTTGCCATGCTGCATCAATACGCATCCCAAGCCTTTCCCTGATGCATCACTGTAGATCACATAACCTCCTGATCCTGATGGAATAGTCAATACTGGTGCTGTAGTCAGTCGCTTCTTCAACTCCGCGAAAGCGGCTTGACACTCGCCGGTCCATATGAATTCTTGGTCCTTGCAAGTCAAACGAGTCATAGGTGCTGCTATCCTTGAGAAGTTCTCCATAAACCATCGATAATATCCTGCAAGTCCAAGAAAACTTCCCACCTCTTATGCTAATTTAGGAACAGGCCATGTCTCAACTGTCGAGATCTTCTCTGGATCAACAGAAATACCATCTCCCGTAACGACATGTCCAAGAAATAAAACTCTGTCCAAGAAGAACTCACATTTACTGAGCTTTGCATATAACTGCTCTCTCCTCAATGTCTCTAGAACAATCCGCAGGTGCTTCTCGTGCTGCTCGTGGCTCTTCGAATAGACAAGTATATCATCTATGAAGACGACCACGAACTGGTCCAAATACTGGTGGAAGACCCAATTCATTAAGTCCATAAAGATAGCTGGAGCATTGGTCAATCCAAATGGCATGACCAAAAACTCGTAGTGTCCATACCTTGTCCTGAATGCGGTCTTCGGAATGTCCTCCTTCCGTACCTTTACCTGGTGATATCCCGATCTCAAATCTATCTTCGAGAACACCTTGGCTCCACTGAGCTGGTCAAATAAGTCATCAATGCATGGCAAGGGGTATTTATTCTTTACAGTCACTGCATTTAAGGCTCTGTATTCAATGCACATACGCACTGACCCATCCTTCTTTGGTACAAACAACACTGGTGCTCCCCAGGGTGATGCACTAGGTCGGATAAAACCTTTCTCCTCTAGTTCTTTCAACTGTGCCTTTATCTCATCCATCTCCTTCTTCGCTAGTCTGTAAACATGCGATGCTATAGGTGCTGCTCCCGGCGCTAATTCAATTGAAAACTCTATGTCTCTGTCTGGGGGTAGTCCTGGCAATTTCTCTGGAAAGACGTCTTGAAATTCTGAAATAATGGAGTGATAAACAACATCATCCATCGCGAGCTGCATACCATCAAGGATTTCTGTGGATCCTCGTGCAAACTCAAGTTCAGGCTGGCCGGGTACCTTAAAAAGAATGCTTCTTCCAAAACAATCGAAGAAAGCGTGGTACTTGCTTAGCCAGTCCATTCCAAGCACAATATCAAAATATAGCATAGGAAGGACTAAGAGTCGGTCGTTCATCTCTCTGCCACGTATCACTATAGGACCCGATCTACAAACTCGGCTAACTGGTACAACCCCTCCTCCGGTGAGAATTCTAACACAACTAGATAAAGGTGTGGAGGCAATATTATATTTGGCAATAAAACTAGATGATATGAATGAGTGGGTGGCTCCCGTGTCAAATAATGTCACAGCAGGAAAAGTAAAAGCAAGAGTAATACCTGCTATGACATCAACCTCCTGATCCATGTCATCCACTTCCAATGCAAAAGCTTGCCCATTCCTCTATGGTTGTCCATGTCCGGCCCTCATATACTGATCCTCCTTGGTAGGTAGTGGTGGTCCTCGCTGAAATCCTCCTGCTGCTGGGGGTCTAGGTGCTCCTGGTCCAGTTATCTGTTGTGCTGGCTTCGGTGCTGGAAGCACTAGTCTCTGTACTGGCGGTGGAAGTGTCTGCTGCATTGGACAGTCTCTCGCCAGGTGTTGTCCGGAGCCACATCTCATACACTGACCCAAGCGAGTCCGACAATCTCTCGAAATGTGACCGCATTTCCCACAATAATTGCAGTAGGGCTTCTCCGGATTCTGGTACGGTCCTACTCTGTGTTGGTACTGTTGTTGCTGAGCTAAAGGACGTCTGATAGGTCCTCTTTGTTGTGTCCTGGCCGGTCCCTGCTGTATCCTTGCTGATCCTTGTTGTGTCCTCAGTTGTCCTCCTTTTCCTCTGCTGATGGTTTCTTGCAATCTGGCTTCTGTCAGTAGTTCAGCATAAGAGATCCGGGACTGTGAGCTAGTGTAATGTTGGAGCTCATGAGTCAGTCCCCGATAAAATCTCTTAGCCTTAGCCAAGTCATCTGGTATCAGGGCAGCACCATATTTATTGAGACGACTAAACTCGGCATCATATTTGTCCACTGTTCTGTTCCCCTGCTCCAAGTGAAGAAACTGATCGTACAATGCATCTTTGACGGTGTCCGAAAAGTACTTCCTCTCAAAGCACTCCAAGAACTGCTCCCAAGTCTGGTATGTACCCAACTGGCGCTCCATGGATTCCCACCAGTTATGAGCATTACCATCTAGAAGCGTCCTTACACCTGTCATCCATAGGTCCGTAGGTAACTGCGATGCTTCCAATAGCTTCTGCGTGTGGGTGATCCAGTTGGTAGTCTCCTCTGGGCTCTCAATACCTTTGTACGGCTTTGGACCCATCTGTATAAAGTCCTTTACTGAACCAACTCTAGCTCGAGGTACTGGAGCTAGGGCTTGAGCTGGTATAGTAGCCTGTGCAGCCATCCTCTCAAGTGATGCCAAAAATTCTTGCCTCTGCTCGGCTGCCTGCTACCTCTGTTCCTGCATCATCATCTGGAAGAATTGGAACAGCTGCGTCTGGCCATCCTGCGGTGCTGGGAAAGCTAGAAGGTTCCCATTAGGTGAAACAGAAAGATCAGATGGAACTGGAGTGTGAGTCTGTCCATCTGGTCCCAGAAGTCTAAGAATCGTTGAGGTCCCTCCTTGAGTCTGACCATTGACTCCTGGAGTTGTGTCACCATCGGTGGCAGTACATCCATTTTGCGAAACGATTAGAAGAAGTACAGGAATCAAACAGGATGCAAATATTAAATAGGAAGGATGAGTTTTAGTCAAGCGTGGATGAGATTCTTATACTCTATTCCTATACGCAGGCTTGTTCGGTACAGTTATGTAACCGAGACAATATATTCTCGACCTGTATTGGCCACCACTAAAAATATGTCACGCCCCAGTCCCAAAATACGTAGGACTAGGAATACGTAACACGCCAGCCGTATGTATACGAACTCCAATATATGGAAACCATATACACACGTACACTGTACATGAATATCCAATCCACAGTGGTAATATACTATCATAACAAGTCACACGCAATATATATCTCATCCACAGCACAAATAAATAGATAAATGGAAATAAATAACTGAATATCAAGATGAGTATCAAAGTATGATAGTCGGATGGAAACAAATCCACTGTAAATCGACTATACTAAACTACTAAAGAGAGAAGAGAATAAACTCTAATATAAGAATAATGTCTCGAAAAGAATAGCAACTAAAATCTCTAAATAGCTGCAATGAATCACATCTAATCCGAAGGTAAGACCTCCTCAGTCTGATAGGTAGCGTCAGGTCCAGGTCCATACTCCTGCGGATACTCCTGTTCATCTATATCTGGAAAGGGACCAGGTCCTCAGAGGAATATAACAAGATACATAATAATATGCCAATAAAGTACTGAAATGTAAACATCCAATGGGTCGCCTAACCGTCTAAGTGAATGCAGTTTGAGAACAACTTTCCACCAAGTGGGCTATCTGGCTAAAAATGGGATTAACATGGTTCTCTTGGAGATCCAGGGGCCTACAAAGCATGTCGTCTTTTGAACGGCAGAGGCCGCCTGATAATATATAATATATAGTGGTCATCATGACCGCGCATCTCCGGCGGAGCGTACGGGTTACAAGGGAAAAAGTGCAAAGGAGACCAAATGCCTTACTTGTTGTTCTCCCCACCCCATGCTCTAAGCATGTCACATCCATGACACGATAAAACCTCTAAATAACTGCCAGGTCTACTAGCATGCAAAGTTTCTATCGACAGTTATCCCTATCCGTCGTACGACCTATACGTACCAGTGGCCAGCCGAGTACGCAAGTCCGTATCCTACATGTGACTCATACTCGTGTAAGAATAGTATCATAGACAATGAAATATAAAATGCCTCATGATAATGGGGTGGTCTCATAAAGTAGGTCCAATGCATATACATAAATAAAAATATAATACGACGACACCGTCGTTGCACCCAAGTTTCCTTGGACGCGTAATTTATATAACAGTTAAAATAAATGAACTAAGATAAGCAGAAATAAATATGCATGCATTATATGGAATGTAAATACAGTACAATGGCAAGGTATACTTGCCTGGCAAGAAATATGTATGGTGTACGCGTCCAAATATCAAGGACACGGGATCAGGAACTAATGTCTCCGAACAAATATTTCCGGATGCTGAAATAGACATCACCAACATTTCTGGAATCAGCAAAATAGCTAGAAATGACTACCCTTTCGTCCAATTTGGACCCAGGGGCAAAATGGTAATTTCGGGTCAAAGTAGGGTCCACGTGTGGCCCACTTTGCACCGAAAAGTGTGCCAAGGATAACAATCTCTAAATGGGACAAATTATAGGTTAAACGAACTCTAAAAGTCAGTACGAAATCAACGGTATGTCCAAATGTGGATTCCGGTGAGCCGAACACAATTTTGCCCAAAAAGTCAACCGTGGGGCCCGCCAATTGGCGACTTTGTCAACTGTCTCAGAATGATGTAAAAATTGGGTCACAGTACTAGCGCGTTACCACGAGTCCAGTGGCGCAAGTTTCATCGTATTCTGACGAGCGTGCACTAAATGCGCAGGGCTTTTGCAAAAGTTGCGACACGGAGGATTTTCTACGGATACGGGCTGATTCCGACGCGCACACACGTTCAAATCAGTTTTCCTAAAATCTCACATGTCTGGGTATGCTGCGCGCACCTTTTGGCACACTTGGTACACGATGGGGCGGTCCCGTTTGGCGGAGCGCACTTCGTATCGCAATTTTTTAAAATCTAAAAAAGTAAGTTTTTGGGGTTTTCTAACTGGTTTAATTCTACATACAGCAGTTAACAAATTAATGTAAATTATAGAAATTAAACTAGGTCAAGTGGTCTCCGCATACCAAAAAGAAAAATCGAATTTGGATCTCTGTGGTGGGAGATACGAATCCGTGAACATAGGTAGTCACCGCAGTTTTCTGCGATACCCAAAAGTTGTCGTTTTTTGTCAACTTGGGCGCTGTTTTCGCCTAGATTTACGCATTGTTCGAGGTCAACTAACATACAAATATTGAAGGGGGTTAAGTGGTGAACATACCGGTGAAGACGGGGTAGAGTTTGGTCGAGCGAGGTGACGGAAAATAGCACGTGAACACAGGTACTCTGGTGTTCCAAACTGTCGCGGTTGCGGGGTCGCGGTTGATCGCGGTCGTCGTGCGGCCGATTCTGGGTCAGTTTTCAGCGGTCTGGGCTGGGCGGCACGGCGGCTAAAGGCGGTTAGAGGGTTTAGATGGGAAGGAGATCTAGGTTTAGGGTTTGGTCGAATGTGGCGATGAATATATAGGGGGAGAGGTCGGGTCTTCACACCCGGGGGGGGGGGGGAACTCGCGGCCTGCTGCTGTTATGTTTGTTTCTAGCGGGTTTGCGGGTGTTTAAGGCTAATGGGTTTTAGATCCATTATTATTTTTTTTCTTTTTCTTTCTTTATTCCATTTCTAATTCCTTTATTCATTTCTTATTAAACTCTAATTAAACTATATATATATATATATATATATATATATATATATATATATATATATATATATATATATATATATATATATATATACGTAGAAATTTCTAGAAATTGTATTAGTGCATACCATTAAGCTATCAACTGTCCAAAGGGTCTCCTATATAGAATAAATTATAAAAAAATTATAATGGCTCCATAAATTCCATAAATGCACAAACACCTAGAATAAAAATTAAATAAATTATATTTCTCCTAATTTGCTCATAATTACTATAATTCAATTATTAATTAATTAAAAAAGGTAAATACGGTTTTTAGGATTAGGAGTTTTACAATATGGACGTGTAAAATTTCTCGAAAATTGATTTGGATGTGCATGCACACCGGAATCAACGCGTATCCGTCGACAACATCCCGTATCAGCCCTATTCTGGAACTCGTTGTAACTTCATGTTCGTACGTCGTATCGAAACGAAACTTATGCCATCTGACTCGTAGCAATACGTTGGTCCTGTGACCCAAGTTTGGTTCGATTCTGAGAACGTTGACAAAATCGCGTATCGTGGGCCCCACGACTCTACTTGACGGGCAATTTTGTGATCGGCTCATCGAAATCCAGTTCTGGATATTCCGTTGGGTTCGTATCGTCGTTCTAGACTTGTAGACACTAAGTTTGATAAATTTGGAGAATATTTTCTCTGACACGTTTCTCGGTGCGAAGTGGGCCACATGTGGACCCCGCTTTGACCAAAAACTGTCACTTTTGCCTCTGTGTCCAAATTGGACTCATGGACAGACAATTTTAGCTATTTGATATCTTCTGAACCTGATGGTAACATTTATTTCAGCATTCGGAGGAGTACCTACAGATCCCGCTGATACCAGAGCAACAATTGGAGCCAGGATCACAGGCAAGTGTACCTTGCCATACTTGCAGCATTTGTTTATACTATTCTCTTAATTATTTACTGTAATATCTTTGTTCAACCTAGGACCGTGTGACATTACTTAGCGTCCGAATAATATTCGGGTGTCAACACTGTATGCGGTGTTGTGTAACGTCACATAGTCATGGATATCGAGACCCTATATATTCTCGTGCTTGCCTTATCAAGTACGTCATGCCTCAGGACACCTGACACTATTCATGAGACAGAATCTTTCTGAGATATTCATGGTGATTCTGTATAGGTTACATAATTCGATATTGCATGTGCTTAGCTATCATTATGACTTGTTGCATCAGTTAGAGGTCATGATCCTGCGTGACATAGACATGAGACGTCGTGGACATGAGACGTGTGATTACATTGGGTGGGGAGAGTATTACCATATTAAAGGCTGATTATATATATGTAATTTTATGGAGGTGCCTTAGACTCTGACACAGAGCTTTGGCACAAGTTCTGGTCCTTCGAGATAAATGCTGCTATGGGTTTCTCCGACACAGAGTCTATGGTAGTTTCAGCCTGAGTATGACTAATGCTCTCATCTTGCATATCACTTAGCTGGTTATATAGTTTACCTTATTGATTCATTTATTGCTGTATTGTATTTATTTTGGCTTGAGTTATTTTGTACCTTGTTATGTCCCCTGAGGACCTGGATCCGGATTATGTCCCCAGGAATAGCAGAGGAGATCTATCCAGAGGTATATGGAGTAGGAGCAGGCATTGGAACTGAGCCGATCCCCGAGGACGAGGTGATAGCAGGGGATTTCTTCCGAGTATATGCTTATTCTATACTTAGTATTTGCTGTTGTTTACTCTTTATTCTTGTCTGTTGAACCATTGTATCAGACTTATCCTCGGGTTGTTCCCCGAGATATATTTTATTGAGACTTGTTGTTGATTTATATTTCTGATATTGTTTATATTTATTTCTGTGGATGAGATTAGTACCATTGCCCATAATGTTGTTTTACAGCTTAAGTACACCCTGATGGGTCCATTAAATTGGGTTTGTCCATCGGTGTGTGCTGCTGGCCATTGCCACGTGTCTAGTCCCTCGATATTTTGGGACTTAGGCGTGAAAATTAACACAACAAGTTAAATAAGAGTACAATACTTAATTAAGATATCAAATACACCCATAAACAATATATCAAACACAAGGAGTGCACCATACCCGTATCACACTAGATTTATGATACATTTGCGATACGCCCTTGATACTCAGTCCAAACCTCACCCAACTCTCCACAAATGATGTGAGCAAGTATAAAATCATAATTAGAAGCAAAGTTAAGTGCTAGCTACCCATCTATATGTCCATGGAAAAATATGACATGTGTAGACCCCCATGTTGAAGAGAAGACCCACAAATCAACCCGTGTCACAAAATATCATGATACAACCTACTTATATCCAATTATGGTCATGACACTAGTCTCACACAACCAAACTAATGTCAATTTGGTCCAATTGACCTATTGACAAACACATGGTGCACCAATATCAGATTTCTTCCAAATTAGGCATAAAACACATAATATCATTCATAATAGGGGTCCCTAGAGGTTAATTCCTCTTCCTATAGGTAACCCTAGTCTATATGTGGGTTCCTAATGATTAAACTATATATTTAGAGTCTAATTAAGGAGATAATTCTGAATTATACCTACTGGGAGATCGATTCCCAATACAAGTCTCCAAATGGGTGCAAAGAGCTCTCAACTTGTGCACTCTTCACCTCCTTGTAGATCATTGCCTCCTCCTTGCTCCTAGAGTTTTCAATGGTGAAGTATAGATAAATTTGGAAATAATTTGGTAGAGATTTGGTGTAGGGATGAAGGGAATTTGGGGAAGAACAATTGGGGATCTAAAATAGAGTAAAATGAAGTGGAGAGAGAGAGAGAGAGAGAGAGAGAGAGAGAGAGAGAGAGAGAATCCCTCCTTAAGTGGCCGATCCCCTTTGGCTTGGTCTCCAAGCAATAGTAAATGTCCAATATACCCGTTAGGACTTGTCATGATGAAATGTAGTTAAGGAGGAAGCTTCTACTCCTAACGGTCGGGTTAATTAAATTACTAACTTAATGAAAATGACTAATTATTGGCTCAAGTGTCTCTTACTTAAAGTTGGTCCATGACAAATCTAGTTAGGTCCAATTAAGTTCACTAACAACTAATCTAACTAATTGCTAACAACTAACTATTAATTATATACAACATATAAACATATATAGCAATACTAATTATTGAAAATAAAAATACCATTAAATATAATAATTATGAAATACCATTATTCACAATATTAATAATAATAGAAAAGACAATAATACCCCTCTCCGAGAAAGTTGTAGTGACAAGGGAACGCAACCGACATATCTATGAGGGTCGATCCCTTAGTATTTTTGCTGTACAAAGAAACATAGATGCTGACATAAATATCTTAGACCCCAGATGACTCATTTTATAATCTGGGATAGATCTAAGTTATAATTATTGTTGATCAATAATATATATATATATATATATATAGTATATATATATATATATATAACGCAGCTAGTGAGGTTATAACCGAGGCACGTCAATTGCTGGTTGAAAACTATTTCCAAACCCCCTCTTCGGTCCATTTATTTGGGTCCTAAAGAAATTCTAGAAGGACTCCCTCTAATCAAGGGTAAAGTCCTATATATATATATATATATATAGTAAATACACGTGCGTTGCACGTAAAATAAATTTCCAAATATTACTATAAAATAGTTTAAATATTTAAATATTTTTAATTATAATTTATTATGGAAATATTTAACCTTTTTTTTAGTAAAAAGTCTTGAAAAGCTAGCCGTCAAAGCTGTACGTATATCTCACGTAATTAAAATTTAAAAATTAAATAAATTTTAACTAATTGTTTAACTACATAATATTATCTATCTATCTATCTATCTATCTATCTATCTACTAATATAATGAAGCTTCAAAACGGCTCAAAAGTGAGCCGTCTAAGCCGTATGTATATATATCATCAACAAATTAATTTAAAAAATAAAAATCTTTTTAAGTACCGTAGCTTGTTTTCTTACGTAGTTGTAAAAAAATAAAATAAAAAACCTAAAATCCTCCTAACTACCGCCGAACATATATAAATCCTAAAATATTTTAAAATTTAAATATATTTAAACTAACTAAATGATATTAGAAAACTAAACACATATCCAAAATTTAAAAAACATATTTATAATAAATTATAACTTAAATATATTTAAATTATATTTAAAATATTCTAACATAATTTAAATTTCTTTATTTCAATAATATCCAACTTTTTTTTTCATTTTCTATATTTCAATAACATTTAAAATATTCTAACAATTTAAATTTCTGTATTTCTATAATACCGTAAATTTATATTTTAAATTTATTTTATTTGCAATGCACGTACATTTACTATATATATAAATATAAATATATATATATATATATATATATATATATATATATATATATATATATATATATATATATATATATTGTTTTTTTCTCAGCCTCCGATGTTGACGTTTCCAACACGCCATTCAGGTATTCCTAATTATTATTTTTGTCCTTCTATGGTAATTATTTGCGAAAAATTTATAATAGTTGATTGTTCATATTTTATTTAAAGCTTTCGTGTTCAATTTTTTTTATAAAATTTTAATTTCATAAAAATTATATTTTCTTTATGTCTTCGTCGCCGCCACCTCCACCTTCCAAACCCTTTTTGCAGTCCACCCATTTCTCTTGGTCTTCTTCTTTGGTATGTCTTTCATGCTCCAATCTATTCACCTCTTTGTTTTAGGCCTTTGGTCAAGGCATTACAAAAAAGACTCGGAACAGCCCAAATTTTTATCCTTGATAATTACAAGTTTGTCACTCCCAAAAATTACTCACCGGGCTGTCCACTTTCAATTGATTTTTTTTATAATCAGGACTATCAAAATTTTGACAGTCCTACCAATTAAAAGGACTCTCAAAATTTTGACAGTCCTAACAATTAGAATGACTGTCAAAATTTTGACAATCCTAACAATTAGAATGACTATCAAAATGTTGATTTTTTATGACTGTCAAAATTTTGACAGTCCTTCCAATTTGTAGGACTGTCAAAATTTTAACAGTCTGAAGGGGAGGGCTACGCGAGGTGACACGAGGGCGGGGCTGCGTGGAGGCCGGAAGGGGGGAGGGTGCGGAGCTGCACGAGGCGGAGGAACGGGAGGAGGAGGAGGAGAAAGACAGAGATCAAGCACCAGGTCACGGTCAGAAAGCTCGTCGGAGATCGGAAAGACGGATGGCAAGACAAACGGACAAGAGCGGGTGCTCGGTGACCTGCAGGCGCTTAGGCGACGGAGAGGAGAGGGGGCGGAGGTCGACTGGCCTGACGCCGACGACCAGGAGGCGCGCGGGGCGGCGAGACGGAGGGGTGGCCTCCCTTTTAGGGTTTCTCCTCCCTCCTCCTCCTTCCACTGTCGCCTCCTCCTCCGACGACGACTGAAAAATGTGCTCGAGGTACGGCTCGACGACGGTAACGCGGTCGATGAGGAGATCGACGACGCGGAGATGTGGAGAATCGCGAGAGGAGGGAGGAGGAGAGGCCGGAGGGGGTGGGGTGGGGGAGGAGCAGGAGGAGAGATGTGAAGAGGGTGGACAGCCCTAGTAAATTTTGGACTAGCCTGCGTAAATTTTTTCTCTAACTAGACAAGCGCAAATACTGGACTAGTCCCAAGATTCTTTTGTAGTGCTTTTATCAAATGCCTTGTTTTATGGAATATTTTTTTTCACCCTTCATCTTCTCCTCCCCTCTTGTGCAGTATAAGAGATGAAGAAAGAAGAGCATGGTTGTAAGAGTGGAATTGTAACGAGTAGAATAATTAGGAGACGATAATTTTTTTTATCATCTTTAAATATTATCAAGTAAAAAAAAAGGGTTTAATACCAGAGAAAAAAAAACCAAATGATAGCGACCATTTATGTTAATATTATAGTTTTTTTTTCCCTTCCATCTATCCTTGACTTTGATTGGAGGCAACCATTTACACCGATTAACCCACAAACCCCAATCCAACCAAACCAAACCAAACCAAACCTCAAAAATTTCGGAAACTACGATAAAGCCCCCCAATATTTTCGAACCAGATACCATCTCTTCTCTCTCACGGTCCTTATTTTCAGGTCCCTCTCCGTAACTCCAAAAAGCAACCTTATATTACGTAACATAAATTGCACGTTTCTTTTCTCTCCCTCTCGCTCTCTCTTCATTCTCTCTTACGAAACCCTAGAAATATTCGATTCCGACCGGACCGCTCGATCACTGCCTCATTCTTCCTCCAGATCCGACGGCGATGAAACTCTAGGGCTTCCGAACATGGGATCCGGCGAAGCGACGGCGGCGAAGGTGTCTCCTTCCTCCTCCGATCTGTTGATCTCGCGTGAGCTTCCTATCCCTCCCCCACCCCCCCCACCCCCCACCCACCCACCCACCCACCCACCCACACCCCCCCACAAAAATATGTTCTATTTTTTATGATTAAATCATAGATAGCATTTGAATATATGTTCGTTACGAGACTTTGTTGATCTGTTGTCATTTAGTGAAGTAATATTTTGTATTGGAGTGCGAGAAATGAAGGACGTAGATGCTATTTTTGTATGTTTTTAGTTAGATCTTGTGATACGAGTTTGTTGGATGAGAAATCTGATATTTCCAAGAAACTTGATCTATGTTGCACGGACACGGACGTGGCATTATTTTTGGTGCGTCCAAGTGTATTTTGGAATTCCACATCATGTCTAACATTATGCTAGACATATTTTCCGGAGAAAAAGAAAAGCAAATAAACTTGAGAGAAAACACAATAAAGATTTTTTTCATCCTTAAAACATTAAGGACATTGTTATTTCACATTTTCAACAAGCTTACGCCAGTATAAAATCCCTTGAGAACTAGGAAGCACGGACACTTCAATTGGTGTTTTCTGTGTCTTGTCGTGTTGGACACATATATGACTTGGCACAGAGGCTCCAAAGTTTGCCAGGGCACTCCAAAGTTGGTGCCGTTTTCCCGTACTATATGGTGTCTCGTATCAGTGCCATGTGCAAGATAGGTTAAGAAGCTACTGAAATAAAGTTTACATCTTCCCATGCTTCAATGTTCTGCTGTAAATTAAAGGAATAACGATTAAATATTCTTTTCAATCTAATACTTGAACTGGTCTAATATCGAAATCCTGTACATAAGCATCTGAAACGAACCAATAACATGTATTGAACTATTTAGGGCTTTAAACAGATGTGAATTATGATCTTTAGCACATCCAAAACCTAAATGTTAAAAGTTGAGATGAAAAACCATGGAATCAAGTAAGAAAATAAATTAGATACTATATTAGAAAAAGTAAAGAACCAAAACGTCCACAAAATTTCCAATTCGGTAGTTCGATCTATGATTTATCATTCGTGGACGTTGACAAGATCCTTCCATTTAGCATCATCTTAGGACGACACAGCCTTAACATTAATGGCGAGGTTCAAACGAAGAAAGGCTTATGGAAAATTAGATGCTATACTAGAAAAAGTAAAGAACCAAAATGGCCACAATCAATCCAAATGTTAAAGTTTTTGAGATATGTGAAAAAGAACTAGGCAAGGTTTCAAATATCTGGCAAAATTCAAAACCTTATGGTTTTGGATCAATATTTTTCTGATAGTGACCCATTACCACTCCAAAATCTGATTTTGATCAAGTACACATTAAGATATGGGTCCTGCAAAATAAGTAAAGAATATTTTACTTTTTATTACCAAGGAGTACCATCAAGGTGTTTTTTTCATAGAAAATTAGGTCACACTCCGATACTGATATCCGATCTTTACATGGAATAAATTATCTGTGTCACACCAATTATCATTATAAGACTATTATTCATGCCAACGCTATAAGTTACATCGAGAAAAAAATACCCGACTTCTACCATTTTGCTAATGCCATCGTTTTCACATATAAGACTTCGAGAGATGTCTTGTAACGTGAGGTGACGGTTTCAATGATCTATTGGGAGGTTTGAGGTGGAACTATGTAGTGGAGTTTGGATTAATATTGACAAGTTGATTGTGTTCTGAGATGAAACGTTAAAAAGAGAAAATGTTCATGCACGTTAACAATTAACGAACTAAAGTTAAGCTAAATAAAACTTTTCAAATTCTGTCAAGTTACTGCGAACACTTGTTGTGAAATGTAAAGTCATCCGACTTCTGCAAATATAGCAGCAATATAGAAATGCTAGTACCCATTTCATGCATTAAATAAATGTTAAAGGTAGTATTTGCATTTAGAATGCTGAGAGGTTGAGCAGATGTAGGTACAACTTGAAGTTGGTGAAGTTACTGTGAAAGAGGATAGTTGGTAAGAAAGTAATGTTTTCTACCTATATTGACCACAAATCTTAGTGTAGGTTGCTAATAGTGGCTGTGAAGATAGAGCACGGAGGGAGTCCTATGTGCCACAAATAATTATGTGTTTATTTCTCAAAAAGAATACATTAATAAAAAAGATCAAAAGGAGAAGAAAGCAGAAAAAAGAAAAAGAAAATGAAAGAACTTTGTAAGAAGAAGAGGGGTAAGAACTGATATATTTTTAAACAGAGACATCCTTATCAATTATTATTAAGTTGAACCTAGAAAAAGCACCAGTTCTCATATGTTGCAGTCAGCTATGTGTAGTTGCTGCCTCTGTTTGCTTAAGAGAAATGAATCAAACAGGGAAAAGGTGACGTGTGCAAATGGATTAAAGGTTAGAAAAGGGGGAATTGTCGAGAGGAGTTTAGTACAAGTGGTTAATAGCTTATTGTTTGATCCAGGTTGGCTTGGATGGACAAGTGAGATGCAGCTTTAAATACTGTAAACAACCAAACAGAAGGGGTTAAATAGTTGGTTGGATGTGTGATGGTGTTTCACTTTGACAACCACTTTCAGTCTGGCCCACTATAAGATATTGCTAAGGTTGAAACTTGAAACTAGTGGTGGACCAAGGTTCAAAACACCATACTGCTGCAGATGATACAACAACTATATAAAACTATTACTCTCAGAACTAGCAAACAACATTTTGCTTTCTTGTACACTTCTGATTTTTTTCTTCTTCAAATTCTTTTATGGAGCCTTTTTATGCTCTATAGCCGACTATCCTGATGGAAGAAGCCAGGGAAAATGAAGTTGATACATGATATATTGATCTTTATACCATATTACAATGGTGCAAAGTGCAGCTGCATAATAGAATAATAGTCATACAATAAGTTATTAAAGGTCTACATCAGTTCAGAAATTGTCAAGTGACTCTGTTTGCTGTTTGACTTTAAATGTGGAAACCAACCTTTGATGCCTGTAATGTTAATACTTAATACATATGCAATATATATTTTTCAACACCACTATGTTAATTATGATTTTTGAGATAAATGGAGTTTATTTGTGATGATCTTTTGTATATTTGTTCTTAACTGCTTTTGCAGAACTTCGTGAGAAGCATCAGTTGGATCTGCAAGCTTTGACATTGACTACACAGCCTCTCAGAACATCCAAGTTTTTCATATTTGCTACTTCAAAATATATAAAACATTCACTTATTTATCTATTGACAAAAGGTGCTTGGTTTACTGCCTTAACTATCCTGTTGGTGGCTTTAGGTTTCTTTCTCACAACTGTCGATGGCCCTCATGAAAAGGTATGCATCTCCCTTCTCTGTTATTTACATTGGTCATGTCCAAGTACTGATTGCAGTTTAGGTAATCACTCACGTGTGACATTGACTTGAAAGTGTAGATTTCTGTCCTGATATCTTTGAAGGCATTTTAGCAAAATATTAATATAGTCCAGAATGTTACTTGTTAATTCCATAATGGTCGTTTATGCCATTTTGTTTGTTGTTATTACATGCCTTGACAAATTTCTTGTCCTTTTCAAGTTACACTGCTAGTTGAAGTTATTGCAATGAATTTGGTCGATCAGTTATGTTTAACTTGTTCATCGGCTTGGGTTTGTGCAGCATGTTCAGACGTTCCTTAGTTACTCCACATTTGTGTTGTGGTGGGTGTCACTTGGCGTGGCATCGTCAATTGGACTGGGTAAGTATATATTATAGTGACAAGCTCTCAACTGTCAACTTATTATTTACTATTTATTAGTTAAAGTAAACTTGTCCATCAACGTTTTATTTTGGCAATAGATGGGATTTATCCATAATCTTTATGATGATCATCTGCTTATTAATATCACCTAATGCTCAACTGATGCAAGGGAACTCCAATATGATAGACTAACCGATAAAAGAAAATTTAAGTTCATCGGACCACCGCTTGCTAATTGGAATTCTCAGTCTAGTGGTTTGTGGAAGTAGTAGATGTGAAGTTAACTCCCAAAAATTCAGTAATTTGGTTGTTTTCTATCCTAAGTGACGATATCCAAGGTTATGAACCAAATTAAGAAAACCTGGGAGATATAGTTGAACAATGAATAAGAAAAGAATCAATGATTTTTGAGAATCAACTTGGTTTTGGCCTGGGAGCTATACCAGGAAGTTATTTTCCTACTAACAAGATGAATGGAAAGAGAGAGATAAACCTGGTTTTCATTTACTTGAAAGCATTGTTCTATATGGCGGCTGCCTCGACCGTCTAGGCGGTATGCGGTCTCTCTCTGCACCGCTTTTCGGTAGGCGGTGGAGTAGGCGGCCAACGTTGTCACGTCCCGATCTCCCGCAGGCTAATCGGTCGCCCCCGCTAGGCGAGAATCATCGCGCCAGCGCTCCTGCGGGGCAATCGCTTGACCCATCTGGGCGTGATGCCGCACGAGCGTAAGCCGCATCCGTGCAAGGCCGTGGTCCATGCTAGCGGCAAGAGGTCTAAGCCACAGAGTTGCACAGATTGTCCAAGTGCAGCGGAATAATAAACGCATAGGCGATTGGTAATAAGTTCACGGAGTCGTCAATAGCGGAAGCATTGAATAACACAAGTATAGAAGTAAAGCAAACTCTTCATTGATATTGAAACAAGTGTTACAGGCAGCGCTAGGCCGAGATTACAAGTCGCTTAAGCCTCTCTCTCTGAAACAGTAAAAGCGTGCCAAGTGGCTACATTTGTGGATGTATAGGCGATGTTCCAACATTAAGTCTTGTATATGTGCTTCAGTTTCGGACGCAACGTCCAAGGCTCCAGAGTGAACTCCACGCCTTAGCACGCACGAAGGAGGCATCCGCATCGAACGCGGTTCTCCCGCACCCTGCAAGCAATCTGGTGGGTTATCGGTACATGAATGCACTGGTGGGGAGGCTATTCGCCCCCTGCTCGACAAATCCAAACACGTTTAATAGGTTCCGTGCACCAACTATTAAGTTATCTTTCTAATCTTGCCTTAGGATTAGTTTCATGGCAATGTTGAATAGCCTATCTCGTGTGGCAGTGCGCCGTGCGATATAAGGAACACGGCGAGACTTACCCACTTACCATCCGTCCTTCCCTGTCCAAGGCAAACCAAGTTAATTCAAGCACAAGCAAATATGTAATGAATTCAGGGGCAATAGTATATGCAAACATAAGTGTCGTGAGCAAGGTTATGTTTTAGGTGCACGATTACACGGATTTATCGAATCGTTTGCATAAGATGTTCAAGTGTTTCAATTACACACAAGTGTCTCATACTCATATCGGTCAGCTGTTTCAGATTTATTGGATGCGATACAATGACTCATCCGCTGATTGCCGCTAAGCGAGGATGACTTATCTATATGAACAGAAGGTCACTGGCATAGCCATAAAGGACAAGATCTATAGTCTTATGATGGAACGGGGTGCAACGCTTGATACAAAACAAGCAACTCATAGGCGAACATCGAATACCGAAGAGCCTTTGCACGTCGTCCCGTCGATACAAACGACTATCATGGGTAGACGGCTAGTCCAAGGTAGTATGTCCTACCAAGGCCCGATTACCGTGTATTGTCCGACCCAAAGACGGCGTCGCATACCATAACCGACTTTGCCCTGCAATACACCTGACATTCCTCCTAGGCCGGTACGATCCCGGTGCCCTGCTGATCGTCCGAGGAACCACATACCTCGTGCACGAGTTGTCCGTGACCATGCAAGTCTTGGGTCATTCCAGATTCACAACATGACATAATAGTTCTTGATTCTTTTGCTGAACGAACATTGCTCCACGAGCTGTGATTTATGCTTTACTTAACATGATTTCCGTTCAAAGTTAAACTTGACTTGATGTATTTCCCTGGTTCGGGAATTGCCTTGGCGACCTAACGGTTCCGGATACTTGCAGGTTCATATTGCACAGAAGAGCTATTCGATAGTCTCCTGGCTAACTAGATGCATGAACGATACGGATAGCGCTCTTGATTGTTGCATGATTTCGTGTAGCAAAATATTGAAATGAGGCAATGAGTACAAACTACACTAAGCAGGCAAGCATGCATTTATATTTAAAACTCAATCATTACGTTGGCACGGCCTAAGGGTAAGTCGAGGAGTGAAACTGTAAATGGACATACCGAGCGACATAATCTAAGGTCGTGCAGTGTAGGAAGTGAACAGTGCACTTCGAAGAATACATACATATCGTTCTACTCGAGACATAGCGAGGTCTAGTTGCATAAGACAAAGTTAGCATGCAAGGGTCTAATTATAAGCAAAGTTTCATTTCCATGTTCTAACACAAGCAATGCAAGTTAGGATTATTCTCTTAGCTAGGTGCGTTGTATTCTTATTAGCATGCATGGGGTGATTCACCCGGCGACTAGCATATATCGTCCATATTTTAAGTGTGCTGGCTAAGCAAAGACAAGTTTATCGTAGCCACCCACCTTAGCGATGATTCGCCTCGGTCGAGCGATACTCCGAGCGAGCCTCTGAAAGCCTAAGTCTGGAAATCCTTTTGCCTCTGACGAGTCTTCTCGCTGAACAAAGTGGGTCGGGACGTTACACTTTTGCCGTTTGAATCGGCAGTCCGCTTGAGCGGAACGAGTCGTTACAAACGTAGCTTTGGCGGTGTAGGCGGCGTAGGTGGGCGCATAGACGGAGCAATACCTAACAAGATGTTTTGGCCAAACGGTTTTGCAAGCATTATGGGCCTATGGTTCACTTTTACAAGACTAAAACTTAATAAATCTTTGTTCTACAATATAGTTATGCATGAAATATCCTTAAAATATGTATATAATGCAAAAAAACTGTGGTAAAATAGTAAAAAAATATCCAAAATGTATCAACCGCCTAGGCGGCGCCTAGGCACCGCCTAGACGGTAGGCGGACTCTTTCTGTCGCGCAGTCGCCTACCTCCGTTTAGAACCTTGCTGGGAAGATGGTTATGGTGGGGTTCCTTGGCAGATCATGTTGTAGATTTTAGAAGAAACAAGTGACAGTGTATTTATTGAGGTTGTCAAAGGATAATGTATATGATGGTGCCGTAACTACAATACAAAAAATTTGGAAATATGTTTCCAATTCCCATCGTGGTCAGCTTACATCAAGGATTGCTCACTAGTTATGTGATGCAAGCCCCTTGTTAAGATTGCAGGGAGATTAATAAATATAAGAGCTTGTGGAACGGAGTAAGTTTTAGGAGGAGATAGAAGGCACAACCATTAAAGTAGATTTTATCTTTAATGATCATATTCTTACAATGATATCCGATATTTAATACAAAGTTGTACTCTACCAAGAAAAGAAATGACAAATTTTACTGGAAGAAAATTGTTCTTCAAATCTTTTGGGCTTGCTACCTAATGAACCACTAATGGCGAAGGTTTCTTAGGAGTGTTAATTGAGTAGATATTTAAGTCCAAAATGGATAGCATTTCAGAGTCAAGTTGACTGTATTTAGCGAGGTTTTGAACTTATTTGGTTGTCGTTAGAATTCTGGAAAAAGGGCTGGAATATGATGTTTCAATTGGTATTAGACAGCTCATAATCACCGAATATTGTGATTTGACATTTTAGATATATTTTATAAAACTATTACATTTAGTTTTTAAAATGATGTGTTATTAAATTTAACTGTTATAATTCTTTTAAATTAATAGTTTATTGATGTTCAATTGCAGTTGTATGTGGTATTAGACCCAAATGTAAATACTTAAACTGAGCAATGGGTAAATGAATAAGGGTTCATTTTATTATCATTTGAAAGTATCGAAAAATAACACAATTCATATGATATAAGTAGATGCAAAGATTAATAATTAAACAAATTACTCTATGCAACTACTAAATTTTATTAATAATCATAGTTAGTTTCTTTATTGTTTGTATACAATAAACCGTCTATAAGCCACATGTAAAAAACGGTGAGTTAATTGAAAGTATGTGAAAAAATTGTATTTAGAATAAGGAATATTGATGACAAGGAACTATTTGGCTTTGGATTATTTAGAAAAAATGGTTATCAAGAGGAAGGAAAAGAAGTAGGGTTTGATTTGGATATCTAGGAGAAAGAGAAGAAGGGGTTGGAGGAGGATCTATCGAGGAGGTAAGGAGGAAAATGAGGACAAGAGAGGGTCTGCCATGGCTAGGGTTGGAGGTGGTGCTTCCTCATGGCCACTAAAGGTGGGAAATAGGGGGTGTGTTTGTCATGGCAAGTGACAGGAGGAGATAGGCCTTACAGACCATACAACGCAAAGGGACAATTTGTTGAAGGAGATGAAGATACATTCATGTTTCCCAATTTTGATATACCATATTCTTTTTCGGAACGATGGCATATTGGGAGAAACATTTAAGAATCCTAATCTATGGTCGAGTTGAATATGGTGCAATAGCTTTTGGATTTTATAAATATAATTACTACCATCTGGGTCTTGGAATGACCATATTCTTAAATCCAATCATTGGAATTTTGAAATGCCTGTTTACCTACCGCCTTAGGTCTTTTATTTGAATCTTGGCATAGTTATCATTCACACACTAGTATGCCAAAATTAGGCAGAGGGAAGGGTGGACCAGGTGGCGCAAGAGCCCCTCCTGAAACGTAGGAAATCCCTTGTGTATTTTTCTAAGTTATAGAAGTGCCCCACCTGACAAAATACCCATGTATAACCTCATTTGCAATCTCCAAAAATAAGTTGCATTTTTCACATAACTGCTCCTTTTTTATATTAACAAATAACTTATTAAGTTCTATTCTGGTCTTCGGCTTCTAATCCCCAAGAATTTTGAGGGAGGTTTTTCAAAATTTCATGGTGGCGCCCATATTAGTAAATATTAGATTCTCCAAATCTCCTCTCTTTTGTTCGTGGGGTTGTGGCCTGTATTTTGTTCGTGGGGTTGTGGCTTGTTGGTTACGATGGGGGGCTCCCGTGGGGATGGGCAAGGTTCCAATCCCCCATTGGGAACTTAGTTCCTAACCCGGTGTAGAGGACATAACCAACCCCCACCCCCCCCCCAACCACCACCACCACCACACACACACACATATACACATACACACATTTTCTTGTTTATTTGTTTATATCAAATGAATATAGATGGAAATCCCTTCAAAGATTGTGCTGTTTTCATACTCTCTTGGGAGCCTTGCTGTGTTTCCTGTTCTTATCCATAATTAAGGGAATGAACCTATGAAGAATTGAGAAGAATCCAAACAATTGAATGCCAATGAAAGACGGTGATGGAGTATGAACGTAACAAACTCCAGAGATGTCCCATATGTAACCTGTCATACTAAAAGTGTAGTGTTGCAGAACGGACAATGCTTTTGGCCTTGTCATTTTTATTTGTCCTTTATATATTTTAAGCTATCATTTTATTTATTCAAGCTCAAAAGACTATTGTTCTCTTTGAGGTTAGAAGGTTTAAGTCTGAAAGCAGGTCTACAACTTGGCTGTTGCAATTAGTTCTCTACAGGGCATCTTTTATTTAAATTCCTTAAATAATTTATATATGCATCCCCATATATTTTGCGTGTGACTGGTGTATATATTACTTTTCTGAAAGGTGTTCACCTACATTTTGGTACAAAATGTTACCTTTTCATTTGGGACTACTATTTTACTTTTTCTTGCTAGGACATGGTTAACTAATTTGATGATCTTTAGAGTATCAGCACCTGTTTCTCTTCAGGCCTTTGTTCATCTTAATTCCTGAGTGGTTCAAATATAGTCTTTTAGAGTTTATTGTTTACTGAACTATTTTCGTGCAGGTCTGTAAATTATATTCCAGCATAATTCTGGATATACGCCATTCCAAATAACTGGTTATTTATACTTATACTGATTTTGTGCAGGATCTGGTTTGCACACATTTGTGCTGTATTTAGGCCCCCATATTGCTTTTTTCACAATCAAAGCCGTACAATGTGGTCGAGTTGATCTAAAAACTGCGCCATATGATACAATAATGCTGAAAAGAGGACCTTCATGGCTTGACAAGGATTGTTCAGCATTTGGACCTCCCTTATATCCGGCAGTACCTGGTTCACTAGTTACGGTAACAGTGAGTAAGCTGCTTCCTCATGTTCAGTTAGAGGCTGTCCTTTGGGGAATAGGAACCGCACTTGGGGAGCTTCCACCTTATTTTATCTCGAGGGCAGGTATATACTTCTTGATAAATGCTCTTGTTGCATAGCATATGGACTGCTGTTACGTGAATGGACATATACTGCCTTTAGTGATGACAACATTATGCGTTAGAGTGCAAATATACCTAATTACATGGAATTTTTTTTCTTAATAGATGATTTTTACATATGATCTACCAGCACATAGATCCTTTTGCTTGTGGTCAACAGAACCTGTTTGGGAAGGACAAACTTGTTTGGCTCAGGTAGCACGGCTTGAACTAACAGAAGTGGATTTTATAAGTCATATGACACTCGTCATGCCTCTCAATGTATTTTTGGATCTGGGTTTCACATTCTAGATTTTGTAGCTATTAGGGTAAATTTCTAATGATTGTATGTGATCTATTTGTCAACCCCAGCCTATGGAGCTGCTAGGTCAAGAGACCCATTCATAGGGCCTCATGTGCATTATCACTTGGCCCACTTGTCCACCCACTACTTATCAAAATGGTTAAACCCTGATGTACACATAGATCCAAGCAATCAAATATAAAATAGTCGAAGTCATCTCATATCTGATGTAGGACTAAATCTTGGTCTTCAACGGTCTCCCCTACTCAAAGAGGTGATGCCCTCGACTCAACCCGTGCAAAAGGTCTAGTCTCACCCCAACGGAATCTAAATAGACTAGGTAGCTCCGATACCATTTGTCACGTCATGATCCATGCAATGACCTTCATGTGCATTAACACTTAGGCCCACTTGCCAAAATGGTTAATCCGGATGTACACATGAGATCCAAACACTCGAATCTAAACCAATCATGCTCTCATCTTATATCCAATGAGAGACTAAATATTGGGGTTTCATACTATCTTCATTTGGTTGAACTTCTATGTTTGAATCATTGGCTTCATCACGAAGTTCTTTATATTGTACTAATCTTGCTTGTCATATTGTAATATGTTATCTCAAGTTTTATTTGGGTGCTATATATATAAAAGGAAGCAAGAAGGTAGTATTTTCTTGGATGAGCAAATGGTAGACGCCCTAATCAATTGGCGACTTTGAGCCTTTGATAAAATGCTAATATTTGATATAGAAGGTGTAAATACCTTGGATAAGGTAGATTATCAGATAATAGTAGTCTAGTTATCACATTTAAAGAGGGGAATGCAATTAATATGATGAAGTTATTTTTCTTCCATTGGGTGGTTTTACCAGGAAGTGTTCACAAACCGTCAGCCACTAGTCATTGAAATACTGAGACTTACAAATCCTGGCCTAGAGCCACGAGCCCCCACCTCACCCCCAAAGTCAGAAGGATCATAAAACCCAAACAAGCAAAAGATAGGAGAGAGAGAAGACAATAGACAAGATATCTCAAAAACAAAAGGGACCTGGAGAAAACTCTCAAACTTGGGGAGGGGGGGGGGGGGGGGGGTGGTGAGGGGAAGAGACAAAAGATAGGCAAAAATATAGAAAATGAGTCCCTATCTGATAAGTTATGTTTGCATTATGCAGTTAAACTAAGTCATCTTATAGGTCCTTAGCAGGATGAGGAACATTTTACCACAGCTGTCAGATGATGGATGTTATTGCCTGCCATGTAATGCACTAATGCTACAAGTTGGGCTGTACATAATATAGTATATGTGTGTTTTTAAACCATACTAAGCAACCCAGAATTAGCATTAAGATAGCTTCTGTATATCTTGTAGTGAATTTGTTTTCTTTCCCAACTTATTACGGTCTAGAAGCAAGCTGAACCTGGGTCACTGATTTCTTAGGCTCAGTCTGCCAACAAAATTTGCCTATATATTATATTAATAGTTTGCAGCACCATCATCTTACCCTAGGAAGTACGGTCACGCCAAAATGGTCCCCGTGTCAATCTGTGTTGATGACATTGAACACTGCACACACTCCAAAAATACACTAGGATACAACAACACTAGTGTTTTTTTGGCAATGTATGTATGGTGTCATGATGTATTTGTGTCCTTGTAACATATATCTTACCTGTTATGTTCTCCATTCAATGGATTGTTTACTAGTTGATTTCTCATGTACTGCAGTAAGGAATCGAGCTAAAGGGGTAACTGTTAGATTCTTTAAACTGTGAAAAACATTGATGCCAATTGGAGTTTTAGAATGGATTCACTTAATACACTTTTTTTTTCTTTTTTAAAGAGTGACATTCGTCATTTGATATATAGACAAAAGTGGGAGGGAGATAGCCCATACCCCTACATGAGAAACTGGGGTGGAGATAGCCCATGCCCCTACAATCCTACTGGAAATAATAAGACATGCCAAATGGCTACATCAAAACTGTGTCCTAATGTCTGTAAGTGGAGCCACAAAGGTGGTAAAGAGCTGAGCTGTTGAGATCCATGCTAGAGGTGAAGCAACAGCTGGTACTAGAAGGAATGCAAGAGATGCTCAATGACCAGAAGGTGGGGGTGCAAACTGCACTAAACCGGACTGTTCAACATGAGATAGTGAGCTGGAATGGCATGCCAAAGTGAGCTAGAATATCAAGCTCAAAATGAGAGCTAGTGTGTGGAACAAAAGTGAGCTGACTGGACATACACAAGTTAATGACTCGAAATTAGCTAGTGTGTGGAGCTAAAAGTGACCCACCAGTGGGCCTGCACTTGATGGCTTAACCATTAAGGAACCATGGCTTCTGACATCTGTTGGTGGCCCAAAACTAGGACTAAGCACGCGATTAAGTCAACATGTGAAAGCTGTCACGCACAAACGGGAATCAAGGGCTGCTTGAAAACCGGTGTAATCCCTTCGGGAGAAGTAACACCTGTGCTAATGTGCTCCACCAAGGAGTTAGCAACAATGGACTGAAGACCAGGAGCAGAGAGCTCAAAATGAGCAAGAAAACCCCAATAGATTGACTAGCCAATGAGATAAAAGGAGTGGCCAAGAAGACCAAGGGAATGCTCTCAGAGCTAACCCATATTTAATGAGCTCTTTAAGAGAAAGAAAAGGCAAAGACATATAATAGATCAAGCTCTTACGGAAACACATTGGGTACGAACTAGAATTGGGCATAGATGATCATCTATGAAGACTGTGATTCCCTGATGGATGTCTTGGCCATGAGATGATCAATGGATCAGACAGAGGTCAGTGCTTCTTGGATGGTGAGGAGCATCCATACCCATGCTATGTTGTAGCCATTAATGAGACGGATGTAGAGGATGACCTATGGGACCTCTTTTTTTAAAATTCTCTCTAGAGAACACAAGAATGAGGGATGAAATGAGCAGTGCTCTTGGAGAAGAGATAACATGCTGCTGAGGACCACAATAGCTCTATGTAGGAGGAAGGTTTTGTGGGGGGTGGGGGGGTGGGGGGGTGGGGGGGGGGGGGGGTGGTAGCTCTTCATGGCTTGCTGATGCTGGAGGGGAGGAGAGTTGGAGCTTCCTTGATTGGACTTTGGAGTAAATGATCCATGGAGGATCTGGTGGTTTGGGTGTGGAGGGGGAGGAGAGTTGGAGCTCTACATCCTTTTAGTTGCATCAATACACTGTTTGACTTGGTGGTTTCTGATGACTTTTCCAAGAATTTAGAATGCATGAGTAATCCTGCAGACATCTTATACATTAACCACCACCATCTCTGAAAGCAATTAAATATTTGAGGGAAAGTAAAATATAGATGTAATGAAACCTTCACCATACTCGAACTTGTGGAATACTCTTAGTCAAAACCCAAGCCTTGCATCTTCAGTATAAAAATATTTTTGAAATTATGATTTATGATAGAAATCTAAAATGATTACGTCTTATGCTGAGATTGAATTGCTGAATGTATTTGACAAGTCATCTCGATATACACTCCAGCTAACCAAAGAACTTCCACAGCAAACATTTCTGGAAGTAAATTAGATGCAATGGAAGAACTGGATGCTCCTTCTTCAGAAGATGATGGATTTTTATCTGCATTTCTAAAGAAAATTAAGCGTTGGCTTCTTTCTCAATCTCAACATATGAACTTCCTTACAATCCTGATACTTGCTTCGGTTAGTTTCTTCTCTGTTTCTCCAATTTACTATTGGCATGATTTGATACTTGATTTATATCCTTTAGCTGGATATATTTTTTCTTCTTCTTATACTTTAGATTACTTTATAATCATCAAGGTTTAGAATAGATTCATGTGAACATTTCGAATAGGAATAAAATAGTTTTTATATTGGTTGTTGTTGGACGATACAACAATAACAACAACAAAGCCTTTATCCCAAGTTTTTGGTGGGTTGGCTGTTCATTTCATGGAGATCCGACAATTTTTACGCTCAGCTACCTAATGCGTCCCTCTTTTATCCGGGCTTGGGACTAGCAGTGAAAAACTAGAACTTTATATATATATATATATATATATATATATATATATATATATATATATATATCAGTGTGTGTGTGGTCCGTTTAGGAAATATCCTAAGTGAGATCCACGTATAGAATTCAGATAACCTATCATATTCTCTTGTAAGTAATTTTCCTCCCATTATCTAGTTGGGATTTGGTGCTATGGACGCATGCGTTTGTGTCTAGTAGGTTTTGACGTGTGGACTCACCATTAGCAACCGTGTGTGTATATATATAGGGAGAGGGGGAGAGAGAGAGAGAGAGAGAGAGAGATGTAAACAAACAAAAAGGGGACATTGTACTTCACTTATTCTCAGCATTTATTTATTCCATACCTACTTATTTTCAAATTGCAGCAAGTCCTTTTTGTTCTTGGAGATCAAAATTTTGTTCCTTTACACTTAAAGGGTTACTGCATATATTTTATCCATCTATTGGTTCTGTGCCAAAGATATTAAACCTAGACGAATGCGATTTTGCCTTCATTGTTGAGCAAAAGCATCAATTGCAATTTATATAATATTTTTTCGTATTCCAGATAATTTTGCAAATGCACCTAATATATTAAATCCCTCGAAATGAAATTTGCATTTATAGTTGTACATTTCATACAAACCATTGCGCCTATAATATAACCCTTAAATTCGATTTATATCGATCTTGCAGACTGATTGAAGACGTGATAATTAGAGTACATTAAACTTTTACCAAACTTGTGGTATTGAAGATGCTCCCTCTGAACTTTTATCTTTTGATTTCTGATTTACTCCCCATTATTGGAGAGATAAAAGTTGCTCCATACTCGACTTTAATTAGGATCCAAAATGTGACTCCAGTGAAGTCTTTTTACTTCGTGGCTTATTTCATAGAGATAAATGCAAACCCACATAAGAAAATTTTCATCTTACCCCCCTTTGTCTAGACTCGTCTGGTCTATAGAAACTTTGGAGTGCGCTCCTTGGTTGCATTCCATAGCTTAGGACCAGTTTGGTTCTCATTTGTAATGGAACTTTTCCATTTCAAATGGCAAAGTGCCTCCATGAGCTTTTCCATTTGCCGTTTTCGGTCATTTTTTGCATGTGGCCAAAGCAGCAAATGTTGGGAACCGAACAGATATCATTTTCCGTTTTGGCCAAGATGCTGACGGAAACGGCAAAGGGACCGTTTCAAACGGGAACCAAACTAGCCCTAAATTGCATGAGTAGATGATAGGTCTACCTAGCAGAGTAGTAGCTAATTGGCCTTCCAGGTTTCAAGTCAAAACCAGCTTCTCTCATAGTTACCTTGACAAAGAATGTGGTCCCACCCTGGAGATTGATGTTGGGTTGATGACATGTCATTAAAGCTTTGGTAGTCATTCTGGAACTTTCTTGTGTGCTACATAGCAGAACCAATCTGAGGGGGAGCTTTGATGATGATTGGAAATGTAATTTCGACAATGGTTCCTTTTCACTGTAAATGATGGTATAATTATCAATATGAGGTTTAGTCATTGTTCAATATAGTGCCGACATATCTGATTTCGATTTTGTTCGTCTGACATGTTCCATTAAAACCTAAATGTCACAAATATGTATATAAATTGCCTATGTTATGTTTTTTTTTTGCTAAAATATCAATCTATATAATGGTCTTTGTTTTTTATTTTATAAGTTTTGAGGCAATTTGAAACTGTATGGATATTCTTTTGTAGTTGTAATTTGGCTAAATTACATAATGGTATCTCGTAATTTCTATAGATTATTATCGTGTACGAATTTTTAATGAGATATACCTTCAATATCATTTTGTCCCCAGATACTCCCCAGGACGTTAAAGAAAGTTGATAAAGATTCTTTTACCCTTGTATTTGGATAAGACATTAAATTAAAGAAGTTGATACTTGTTAGAGTTATTTTATTTTGTTATTTATCATATGAGGGTATAATAGTAATTGTGGGTGTATTGTATATCAATATAAGTAGACATAGATGCAACCTACGGTTTAAGGCTCTTGCAATCTCCTTTCTCATATTCTCTCTTCTCCTACTTTTTTTCTTCTCATCTCCAAACTTCACTTGGTATCAGAGCATATATTTGAAAGTATTGTACATCCATCCACGACAGGGCCGAACGAACTATTTTTCGACTATTTTTCGTCTACTTTTCATGATTCGCCGTTCGTTGTTCGTGGTCGTTCATGGTTCGTTTATGAGATCTAGAGTTTCTACATATCTCCGTTGGTTGTTCGTCGTCGGTTGAGGTTCGCTGTGAGATCTAGGGTTTCAAAGACCTCGTCTTTCTGTTGCATCTGCAAGTATGGCGGGGATGATCTTCTAGCGAGGTTAATAGTGGTGGTGGTAGCGGAGGTGGTTCTCCTTTTACTGTTATTCATAATGATGAATTGGGAAAGTCAATTACAGCGGTGAAATTCAATGGTGCGAACTACCTTGCCTGGTCCAAGTCTATCAAAGTGGTGTTAAGGACGAAGAAGTTTTTGACGGAAGAACCCCCGCCTGAAACTTTCGTTGAGTATGAAGATTGGATGAGTGCAGATGCATACATTATGTCGTGGTTGTGGCATAGTATGGAACCGCATATCGCTGCTAATGTTCAGTGGTGTGAATCAAGCAAACATATTTGAGCATCTTTGGAAGAATCATATTCGCAGAAGCGAAACGTTGTCCGTATCTATGAGTTGTTCGAGTTATTGTTTAATACAAAGCAAGATGAGAAGCCTGTGAATGAATATCTGGCTTCAAAGAAGGCTTTGGGGGAGGAACTGCTTCAATATCATCCTGTTACTACTGATTTGAAGGAAGCTCAGAGACAGAAGGAAGAGTTTCATTCACTTATCCTAGCCGGCTTGGATCTTGCACTTGAACCTTACGCTGGAGAGTAGTTACCTACGGTGGCCAATACTTTCTTCCGTCTCAATCGTTTCTTTCTGGGACAGAGTTCTGTGGTGCCGAGTACTGACTCTTCTTCCCTAGTTTCTAGTGATGTTGGTCGTGGCGGTGGACGTGATAGTGGACGTGGCGGTAGAGATGGTGGTCGTAGTTTTGGTCGAGGAGGAGGCCGTGGTGGTAGAGACAATGGTCGTGGTGGTGGCCGTGGTCAACCACGGAAGTGTAACTATTGTGGAATGTTCGGTCATGTTGAAGACTATTGTTGGGACAAGCGGGGCAAACCAGAATATGCACATCAAGTGCATGATGAAAATACAGTCCCAGGTCACCACTTCTGCTCCCAGAGATATACTTCGGGTTTCAATCAGACTTCAACATCCGATACCTCATCTCCATTTGAACAGATCATCCAGAAGTTGAACGCGTTTGCTAGTACCACCTCCCAACCTACTGCAACTATGACACATATAGGTAATCCTGCTTTTGTGGCAACCTAGTCACCATCTATCTCTTGGGTCATCGACTCAGGAGCAAGCTCTCACATGTCTGGTATAACATCTCTTTTATAATCGTAGTTCCATGAAACATAATATTATCTTGGCTGATGGGTCTACTCGTCCCGTGCTTGGGAAATGTGTCATTCACCCTACTCAATCTATATCATTATTTGATTCATTATATGTGTCTAATTTTTTATTTAATTTGTTATCTGTGAGCCAGTTAACTAAATTCCTTCAATGTTCTGTGACATTTTCTTTCAATTCGTGTGTTTTTCAGGACCTCGGGACGAAGAAGATGATTGGTTCGGGATATGAAAAAGATGGACTATACTACTTGGATCTACCTGGAAATGCCTTCACTTATGTTTCTACTTCTCCGTTGCAGTGGCATTATCGTTTGGGACATCCGTCTTTGGCTAAGTTGCGTCTAAGTTGTTTCTAGTTTGAGTCATGTTTCTAGTCTTGAATGTGAGGCTTGTCAGTTAGGCAAGCATCACCGTAGTTTCTTCCCTCGTCGTAGTGAGAGTCGTCAATTAGAGTCTTTTGATCTTGTTCATTCTGAAATTTGGGGTCCGTCTAGAGTCAAAAGTCCGAAAGGATTTCAGTATTTTGTTATTTTTATTGATGATTATTCTAGATTGACTTGGTGTTATTTAATGAAAGAAAGATCTGAGTTTCCAAATGTGTTATCTGTCTTTTATAATGAAGTTTATGTTCAGTTTGATAAACGTATCAAAATTCTACATTTTGATAATGCTTTGGAGTATACTCAATCTTCTGTGAACAGTTTCTGTGTTGATCGTCGTATGATTCATCAAACCAGTTGTGTCCACATCTCTCAACAAAATGGTATAGCCGAACGCAAACATCGACACATTTTAGATGTGGCTCGAACTCCCATGTTCAATATGCATGTCCCTAAACAGTACTGGGCAGATGCCTTACTGCATGTTATCTAATTAATCGCATGCTATCATCTGTATTAAATAACAAAGTTTCATTTACCATATTACATACATATGTCGCACCTTTTTTCTTACCTCCTCGAGTGTTTGGGTGTGTCGTTTTTATTCATAACTTGGAACCTAATCGAGATAAGTTGGCTCCTAGATTTTTGAAGTCTTTCTTGGTTATTTCCATACTAAAAAAAGGTTATCGTTGTTACAGTCCACAGTCACGCAAATATTATGTCAGTGCGGATGTTATATTCTTTGAGTCTACCCTTCTTTCCTTCAGGAGACCGTTGTATTTCTTTTACAACAAATTTGATATCTTCCATACCACTTCCGGTCATTCCTGAATCAATTTCTGTCTCCATTCCCCATTTACAGGTTTATCTGAGATCCAAGGACATGCCAGTGGTTCTGCAGAATTCAGCCCTCAACCAATCAGCTTTCATGCATGAAGTTTCTGCTCCCATCACCACAGATCCAGATGATCTTCCTATTGCTCTCAGAAAAAGAAAACGTCTTTGTACCACAAAGAATAAGCATCCCATTTCTAACTATGTTTCATTACAATGTGCTTTATCATCTTTTCATGCATTTGCTGTTTCATTGTCTTCTATTTCTATCCCCAAAACTTACAAGCAGGCTATGTTATCTTCTGGTTGGAAAAGTGTAATGGATGAGGAGATGTATGCTTTACATCAAAATCAGACTTGGGAGCTTACATCACTTGCTGTTGGAAAGCAGATAGTGGGTTGTAGATGGGTGTACACTGTTAAGTATCATCCCGATGGTTCTGTTGAGCGTCTCAAGGTACGGTTGGTTGCCAAAGGGTATACTCAGACATATAGTGTGGATTATATGTAGACTTTCTCTCCAGTGACTCGGTTGAATTCATTTCGGATTCTTATTTCTGTGACGGTTAATCACCAATGACCTATATATCAGCTGGACATAAATAATGCTTTCTTGCATGGTGAGTTACAGGAGGAGGTTTATATGGATCAACCACCGGGATATGTTGTAGCAGAAAATGAAAGACTCGTATGTCGATTGAAGAAAGCATTATATGGACTGAAACAGTCACCTCGTGCTTGGTTTGACAAGTTCAGTTCAATTCTCATTCAGTATGGCTTTCGGCGCACCTCATCAGATTATTCAGTATTTTGTCATTCTTTTTCAGCAGGTATTATCGTGTTGATTGTTTATGTTAATGATATCATTATATCTGGGAGTGATCATACTGGGATTGTGGACTTGAAGGCCTACCTTAGTTGTCAGTTTCATACTAAGGATTTTGGTCTTCTTCGATATTTGTTTGGAATCGAGGTTGCTCGATTTAAGAAGGGTGTGTATCTGTCATAACGCAAGTATGTTCCAGACTTGTTCTCCGAGACTGGGATGTTGGAGTGTCAGCCAGTTGAGACTCCTTTGGATTATCATGATAAGCTTGATGCTGATAGGGGAGAGTTATTTGAGGATGTTGGATATTATAGATATTTGGTTGGCAAATTTATATATCTTACTGTTACTCGACCAGACATCACATATGCAGTTGGAGTAGTTAGTCAGTTTATGCATGCCTCTCGGCAACCACATTGGGAGGCTATCTCTCGCATTGTTCGATACTTGAGAGGCGCACCTGGAAAGGGTTTGTTGTACAAACCTTTCCAGTTGCTTACGGTGACTGGGTTCAGTGATGCTGATTGGGCAGACAGTCGCAGTGATAGGAGATCTACTTCTGGCTATTGTACGTTTGTGGGTGGCAATCTTGTCACGTGTCGTAGTAAGAAGCATAATGTTGTGGCTCGTTCTAGTGCAGAGGTCGAGTATCGTGCGATGGCTCATACAGCTTCTAAAATGATGTGGGTGCAGTCTCTTCTTCATGAAATGAGGATTATGATTCCTATTCCGATGGAGATGTATTGTGATAATCAGTTGGCAATGTTTATCGCAAGTAATCCGGTTTTTCATGAGCGCACGAAGCATATCGAGGTTGATTGTCATTTTGTTCGTGATTTGTTGCTGAAGAAACAGATCCACTCCTTATGTTCGATCAGAGGATCAATTATGTGATATCCTCACCAAACCACTTGCTCGTGGTCCATTTTCTAATTTATGTAGCAAGCTGGGCATGTCTGATCTATGTGCTCATGCTTTTGGGAGGGTGTTAGAGTTATTTTATTTTGTTATTTATCATATGAGGGTATAATAGTAATTGTGGGTGTATTGCATATCAATATAAATAGACATGAGATGCAACCTAGGGTTTAAGGTCCTTGCAATCTCCTTTCTCATATTCTCTCTTCTCCTACTTTTTTCCTTCTCCTCTCCATCTCCATCTCCAAACTTCACTATACTTGATAGAGATGCTTTAGTATCTTTCTGCTCTCTTCATTTTCCTCCTAACTCTAATCCAATCTCTATTCCTATGCCACCCCACTTCCAACAGCCTTTTCCAATGTAATAATGGAAATCTTTCTAAAGGAAACAACAAAGCTAGCAGTGACGACTAGGCAAAAGAAATTTAAGAGTAGGAAATTGGTGTGGAAATATTTTTTCTTTCAAATATGTAAACTAATAGAGTAGGGGTTCGTATATAGAAACCCGTAAGATATTGGTCTAGTATATCTTGTCATTCTGGCTGGGTAACACATTATGAGTAAAAGAAGATTCGCACTATATTAACTTACTAGTTATAAAAATCACACCGGATTAACTTGTATAAATTATAAATATCTTCCAAGAAGTTAAATTTGGACTTTTTACATAAACCCCTTTTAACGTAAACATAAAGTTATAAACTAGCCAAACCATTCCAAAAATGTCCATAATTTGAGCGAAGTAACTGAAATGTGAATGCTTAGATGGATGACTGACAATACTTTGACTAGAAGTGGAATGCTCTGTGCACATGTTCTTGGGATGTTGGAGGTGGCACTAATCGAGGATAAGATAAGAGAAAATCGTCTTAGATGGCTTGAACATGTGCAACTTAGAGTCTTAGACCAATAAATGCACTTAGGAGGAGCAATAGAGTAATAGTCAAAGGAGCTGTTAGAACTAGGGGTAGGCTTAAAACTTGGATTGAGTCTGTAACGAAAGATATGTTTTTTTTTTGTTAATGTTACAACAGATGTGCCCTTAACTAAGCTGAATGGAAGAAAATGATTCAACTAGCAGACCCCAAAATTTTGGGATAAGTGTTTTGTTGTAGTTGTAAAGAGAGATTCCAGACGCATAGGATAAATTGCATGTTAATTCATCAAACTACCATGTTATAATTTCATAGAATTCATGCAACATGGATTATTGGAGAAATATTGGATTAGATTATGCATGCACACATGGATTCCTGGAGAAAGATTATATACAAGCAGTATCTGAAACTATTTATTGCATCAATATTGCAAACACTTAATGATTGAGGAAAAGTCTTGTACCTCTGAGTGCAAACTTTTATATTATAAATTTATCATTCTCTGCAATCCTTCTGCAGTTGAGAGGTCTTTATGCGCTTACCTAACATATCGATAAATTATCTTTTGTTTTTACTCTAATTGACAGATAGTTATTGATACTTGTCTGCTTTTGCAAGTTTCTTAAGACCAAAATTTTCGATAGTCGTGAAGTTGCATGATGATATTACATTTATCACATTCTTTGACATTAAAATTTACATTTCTTTGACATTCATAAACTATTTTATTGCTGATCAAAACAATGAATATGGTTGAAATGGTTTAATTGTTGCAACTTCTTCAATGTTTTTAGGTCCCAAACCCGTTATTTGACCTCGCTGGTATCATGTGTGGACAATTTGGAGTTCATTTTTGGGAGTTTTTTCTTGCAACCCTGATTGGGAAGGCAATAATTAAGACTCATATACAGGTGTGCCAATTCTCTGATCATCTCCGACCTTCCTGATATCCAATATATTGTGCGCACAGAAACTGTGCAGCTAATTATGACTTCTTGATTCTTCTTTAAAATGTTCTGTTGGTGTTGTTTGGGCCTCTTTGAATCATCCACTGGCTAATGCTGATGGCTGCTGTTACCAATTTATCATTGTTTATTGGTGTTATTGCAGACTGTTTTCATCATCTGTGTGTGCAACAATCAACTTCTTGAACTGGTGGAAAATGAGCTGATTTGGGTGCTTGGTCACATCCCTGGCTTCTCTTCTGTGCTTCCTGGCATCGTTGGCAAATTGCATATGGTCAGAGAGAAGTATTTGTCAGCCTCATTCCGTGATGCTGCTTTCTCAGATGGAAAGGTATTATTGACCGTTGCTATTTTGATGTTTACTTGGTTTGAGTTTTTTGGCAAAGGGGGATTAAGGTAAAAACCCGAAACATTTGTACAATGGCTCTGGTTAAGGCTAAGGCTGCGACATTAAGATTCCTTGGTTTGAAAAAAAAGGGGGGGGGGGGGGTTGTGGAGGGATTTATCCTTACCACCAGCATTTCCAAACTTTTGTGACCACAAAAGATCACTTCTGAAATTTGCCATTTCCTTGTATATTAACTTTTATTTATGGTTACTTTGTCCTCAGGCAAAGCAGTGGAACCTGTCCTTCACTATGCTTTGGAATACTGTGATATGGCTTATGCTGATGAATTTCTTTGCTAAGATAGTCACAGCTACTGCACAAAAGTATCTTAAAAAGCAGCAAGAATTGGAAATCAGTAGCAAGTTATCTGCAAAAGAGAGGAAACCTAAGGCCAAGTAAGATTTTCCGTCTACCCGTATGCAGGAAAGATTTTGCCCATCTGCAACAAACGGTTGCCAAATGCCTGCTTTCTTGTTGAGCAACTGCGTGAAACGGTTTTTTGGTCATGGAAGCGCAATGTTTGCATCAACTCCCTCAGTATTCTTTCTAATGTATAGATAACAAGTATTGAAGTTATGAATCAGTGTCAGCAGGCCTATTTCTCTCCTGCTGAGCTGCTGGGTGACCAAAAGCATACATGCATTGGTACCATTCCCAATTATCTTCTGAGCAATCCTTGGACCATCAAACAAGAAATTGCCCACTAGGTCAGTTTACTCATGTGTCTTCAGTATTACTGTGATGTAGAAATAACTTCAAAATGTGGTTATGCTTCAGTGACATATTACTCTCCATTGTCTGTAACAATTAAAAGCAGTACAATAAACACCACTTTTTTTTAGTTCCAGTGACTGCAAGCTAGTTGATGGAACTTGGAAGAGCATTGCCTTCATTTCAAGCAGACAAATATATTGCCTGAGTTCCTTCAAAATTTCATGTATGTGAATAAATGTGACATTGCAAGGATTTAATTGTGTTTTCATCTATTGTCATACCAAATGAAATGAGGCATTATAGCAATCGGGTGAAAATTACAGGTGCTTATCATATTAGTAAGGTGGTAGAAGGAAGATACCAAGTGGCACAATTCCAGAGGACAGTCGATGGAAATGCTTGAAAGCGGGCTTATTTGCTTCATATAATTGGTCATCGTCTGCGTCCTCAACTCTTAACTAAACATGTTTCTTAAAACTAGAATAAGAAAAAACTATAACAAGATGATGATGTCACTATTAAAATAGTATAAATATGGACCATATTTATTACTTTAGTCCATTTTTGTAAATAATAATAATAATAATAATAATAATAATAATAGGATTAGAGTTTTACATGAATCATGTAAATGTGATATAAATAGTTTTACATTTTATGTGCATCCATGTACACTATTTTTCTTGGTCCATGTGTCCTAATAATGATGATGATAATAATAACCACTACTTTGTAGGGATGAAACTAAGTGAGCTAATAGTACTGTGATGGGGTTAGGATTCAATAGCTGACCTAAATTTTGTTTCATTTCGATATTGTTCGACCGTCTCACCCTGTATTGATTTTGTATTTGTAAAATAACGAGATCATAACTCGAAATTCGTGTATCAAAATAACGTTTCGACGATTCCAGTGAACTCTAAAAGTTGCTAAAATCTTTGATCTTTGTTGGAACACATCGTGGTTTTGGGATAGTTGACTTTTGGTCAACGGTTCTGTCTCGATTTGTATACCATGATAATTGAAATGTAAATTTTGAGATTATGTGAAAACGTGCAATCAGACACGAGGTATTGTAGGACTTTTATAGAGATTAGCTACATGCTCTGAAAGGACGCGTCGAAATACCATGGATAGTCTTTTCTGGAGTAGAGAACACCGATGATCGTTATGTAGATAGGCTGCATACTAATGACAACTGTTTTGCAGACCCAACATATTGATGCAGGAACGGTCTTCTAACGTTTATATCGTTATTTCTAATCTTTGTTTTGCAAGGATGGACAAGCCGAATGTAGATGATACATCCCTGTACAAGTGATAAATTTTATGTTATATTTTACGTTATTAATTGTATATTTTTAATAAATCGTCTCAAGTAGACATATCACAATTATAAAATTGAACGCTTCACATGAATATTATGTTAATTTAGGTGAGTTGGATTGACACCTCTCACAAATACATTCTCTAATGTGCTGATATTCTCCTCCACAGGTGCAATGAGTCTCTTGGATATTTCTAAGGAATCAAAAAATCCTTATTGATTGGTAAAATGTTTACTACTTCATCAATACAAAGTCAATAGATGAGTTTATTTTCATTTCTTTTTCTTTCTTGAACTTTATCACTCCGTTTTTTCATATATAAAGAAAAATCATTCAAGTATAGTATAAGAATAAATTGATGTAGCAACCATTTACCTTTTGGTCTATAGAGCTAAATAAAGAAAGAAAGGCAGTGTTTGGTTGTGTTTTTAAACTTTATTTTTTGAGTTTAAACTCAAACTCAAAGCCAAAATGTGTTTCGCAGTTTACATTTAAAGTGTGCTTTACCAAAATCTTTTTTCAAACAAAAAGTTTACTGTACAAATAATAATTTTATATTAATTACCTAAAAGGAAACTATTTTGTAAAAAATTGAAATCACGAAAGCTTTCGCCATCTGGGATGGCAAAAATTTGGACTTATCTAAATTTTCGCCAACACAGTTGGCAAAAATTTAGCAACTCCGGTTTAACCGGTTTAAGCCATGGGCTGGTGGTTTTTTGTTTTGGATTTTTTTTTCGTTTTTTTTTGTTGTACACAAATTTTTTTTTCCTGAGAAATTTGATGTACAAGAAATAATTTTTTTATTTGGTTTTTTTTTTGTTATGGGTTTTATTTGGTTTTTTTTTGGGGTGTTCTTGTGTATGTTTGGTTTTAGTTTTATTTGGTTTATATTTATATTTATATTTATTTTTGAAGAAATTTTGCTATACCTATAATTTTTAAAATAAATTAGGAAAAACGAAAAAAGTTTGAAACATTAACAAAATAGTTCGTCAACTGAGTTGGCGAAATTCTAAAATTTATTTTTTGTTGGTAACGATGTTTTCACCGATTTTGAAATATTTTTGAACCGATTGTTTATTTTTGAAACAGTGACGGACCCTCATAATCGGTACTCTGAAAATATTCCATAACCGCTACTCCCAAAATTGCCAAGCAGACCCTTAAAGCTTCTATCGTAATCGAAAGTTAAATCGATCTTATTATGATTAGTAAATTATTTATAAATAGATAATTCGATCGTTAAAAAAATAAAAAATATACACAAGAATATATTTTGCGATTCTAAAATGACCGAAAGTAAAATTTGGAGGTCGAAACATCAATTTTTGCGATTTTAAAATTTTTGGAAGTCTGTCTAACGGTGAAACGGTTTATCCCATAATAATTTTCGATACGTTCATTTTGACACAAACTGGACCTTGTTTCGATCTCTTAGTTAAAAGTTGTGATACTTTAAAGTTTTAAATTTTATACTTTTGTCTGTAACATGTGCGTCTTGCTTCGGATGAAAATTCTTTCTACATGAATTGTGTTACTCTCGTCAAAAACATACAAATCGACCTATTGTTTGACGAAAAATGATTTACAAACAAATAGTTATGTCCGCTCGAATTCTGCTCTAGGGCAGACACAATTTTTTTTCTACACGAATTGCGTTACTCTCGTCGAAAACATACAAATCAACCTATTGTTTGACAAAAAACAATTTCCAAACAAATAGTTATGGCCGCTCAAATTCTGCTCTAGGGCAGACGTAATTTTTTTTCTACACGAATTGTGTTACTCTTGTCGAAAACATACAAATCGACCTACTATTGTTTGACGAAAAACGATTTTCAAACAAATAGTTTTGGCCGCTCGAATTCTGCTCTAGAGCAGACGTAATTTTCTTACGGCAGATTTTATTTTTCATTTTTGGATGTTCAATGATAGGATATTTTATTTTGGATGTTATTTTTTATTTTTTTTCTAATTTATTTAAAAAAATTATTGGTACAACATAAAAAAAAAAAACTAAACCTAAATAAAACTAAACAAAAGTACTCTTTTTAAAAAAAAAAACTAAACCGTAACAAAAAAATTCAAACCCAACTATCCAAAAAATCAAACACAAAAAAAATTAAAGAAAAAAACCAAAAAAATAAAAATAAAAAAATTACTGTTATATTTTCGTCAACCTAGTTGTTAAAAAAAATTTGACAAATATATATTAAAAAAAAATCAAATTTTCGCCATCTGGAATGACGAAAGCTTTCGTGATTTCAAATTTTTTAAAATAATTTTATTTTAGTTTATTCATTTAAAAATATTTTTTGTACAACAAATTTTCTGTATTTCAAAATTGACGTTGAAAACCTGTTCTAAGATAGTAAAAAAAAATCCTGCTTTCAGAGCTCTTTCCCAAAACTTTCGGTGGGCCCCACCCTACCCAACCCCTCCCGCACTCGTTTCTCTCAACCCTCTCTCTCCTACCGATTCACATCCACTCTCCCATCCCTTTCCTCCCCTCCCATGGCAGTCCCATTAAAAGTCATGTCCGCCAGTCGAGGTCCTCTCGACAGCGGCCGACCGGCGGAGCTCGACTCTCAACGCGGGTCTCGACAGTGGTGTCGAAGGCCATGGAGACGAAGGCCAGGCTCAGCCGCCTCAAGCTCGACAAGGGTTGTCGAAGCCAGGCTCGGCCGGTGGAGCTCGTCTCTCGAGATGCCGAAGCCAGGCTCGACCGGTGGAGCTCGTTTCTCGACGAGGGATGTTGACGTCGACAACGAACTCAAGCTCCGCCACTGGACGAGGACGAACTTCTGGTGCTCGACTCGATCTCGACCACGACCAACGGACACGGCTTTCCGGCGCTCGACTCAAGTACGACCACGACCGATGGACCCGACTTTTCGGTGCTCGACTCGAGCACGACCATGACCGCCTGGATGAAGTCGTCGTCGACGACGGTCCTTCCTGGACGACGACAACCCTTCGAAAAAAATGAGTAACTTGTGACGACAAAGACGACGGTCCTCGTCAACGAAGTCGACCGGAGGCGACGACCAGCTTAGGGTTAGGGTTTTGGGACGACGGCATCGACGATGAACAGCTGGACACAGCTTAGGGTTAAGGTTTTGGGACACGAATAGCTGGACTCAGCTTAGGATTAGGGTTTTGGACACGAACAGCTGGACACAGTCAAAAAAAATATTTTCTAAAAATATTTTACAAAACAGAATCTTCAATTTTTCTTTCCTAAAATTATTTTTCAGATGAAAATAACCAAACGCAAATTCAAAATTTATGTACTTAGAAAATAATTTTATAATTTATTTTTAGAAAATTATTTTCAGAATAAAATTTTCCAAACAAACCATAAACCTAAAAGTCTTTGATGAATTTGCATTAGAAGTGACTGCGACAAAAAAATGTGTCAAGTTGGAAATGTATTAGCATCAAAAGTTTCTTATTTGTTGGTTTAGGAAGGCATTTATCTTACAAGTTAATTGTATCTAAGCAACAATGAAGCCTAATCTTTGTTGTTTTTGTTAGCTGACAAAGGTTTGTCTAACAGTAGTTAACATTCCAAATGAGCTAAATGTTTTATGATCATTTCATCTCGGATTAGTGATACAAGAATGATACATTGTGTCTAATGAATCATCTTAAGACTTTGAAAGTTATTTGTGTTTGTTCGTGGCGAATATTAATGCAAGTACTAGAATCATCAAGTTTAACATATAAAAAGAAAACATATTTAATTAAAATGGTAATAGATGAGATAAAAAAAAAAAATTCAACTACAAGAGGTTAAAATAATAACAAAAATAAAATGTTAAATCATAAACTTGGATAAAAATATATTTATTTTGAGTGTATAATATGTGTTGGGAAGATTTTCTAGATGTTGTATAAGAAGTAATCATGTTTATTCAAACAAAAGATATTAAATGCAAGTCGAGATGCATGCATAAGTTCAATGATGTACACAATAGATGCATGAATGAATCCAATACACCTACTGTTTTGACGCAATATGGTGCAAATGTACCCCAAAAAAAAAAAACCAATACAATTATTATTTCTAGTGTAGGATGCAACAAATAAAAAAATACATCCAACGCGCATATTATTTCTTTTGACAGACCATTTTGTACAAGCCACATCTGTATGTTGCATCTACGTCAAAAGCAATTAATAAACACTTTCCTTACATTTCTCTCACACTTCCCCTCAGACGTCTATATGTTCATATTTTTATTGTGCTAACAACATCTATATATATCTTCTCTCGGAGAATTCTCTTTCAACATCAGTCCTTCGTGTCCTTCCTTATTCCCCTATTATCGCCATGGAGAACAACCTAAGCCCCATTCTAGATCGTCGTAGTCGTTTATCTATGCTTTCCTATGCTAATCCATCTTTAGCCAATTCATCTAGAAATATTTTTTTGTCACCTTCCCCCAATAGAGTCATTGTTCTCCCTGTGGAAAACTCTCTCTTCATGAACCAAAGTACATTTTTATCTCCTTCCATCAATACCACCCATCAATTTTCCATGTTGAATCAAAACTCTCATCACATATCCTTTCTACCATTGGCATTATCTCGTACATCTCTAACTCATTTGGATGATATGACCACTGTTAATAGACAACTTTTCTCTAGACCTATGCTTTCTTTATCAAACGTAAGCCAAGTACCTACAAATACAAATCATTTCAGTACATTATTGTCTTCCTTTCAACATCAAAGTTCTCCCATTCAAAACAACGGATATCTATATGATCATCAAGGAAATTTTCTTAATCAATCTCAACTTCATCCCTTTTCTTTAAACAATTATAACTGCATGAAAAACCATACATCATCATCAACACATACATCTTCCAACCTCGCCAACCATTTCACAAACTATTGTCCTGTTACCCCAAACCTAAATCAATTGTACCCAACCCAAAACCTAAATCAATTGTATCCCAGGGGAAATACCAATCCTAGTCAAACTTCAAGTCGATTTGCCATGATTGAAGGTAAGATACATGCTTTCCCATGTTATATTTGTGGTATCAAATTTCCTACACATCAAGCTTTGGGGGGGCACATGAGCTCTCATAGCAAGGCGAGGATAAAAAGAGAGAAGTTAGAGGCAAATGAAAGAGAAGCAAAGAAGGCCAAACTTGATGTGGAAAATACTCCAGCATTGAACTTGTCAAAAAATGTTCTCAAGAATAAAGAGCAAGAGACGATGAAATCTGTTTCCACAGAGAGTTATAGCATCGAGGGAACATCTTATATGACAAAAAATTTAGAAAACGAGAGTGTTTTGGTGAAGGAGATGAATCTATTGGTAAAGAGTAGCAAAAAGGCTAGTGTTACATCGAAAGAAATATCTATTACGAAGGAACCTCTTTAAGAATCTAAGAGGGCTATTTGTCCCTCATAGTGGTTATTTCAAGAATAAATAGATTTCGTGTTATCGAAGTAATTGATGGAGTTCTTCACCAATTTTCTCGTTCTTTTGTGTCTGTGGAGAGAGGGTTTAGGGAGAGTTTTATATTTTGGCATCGAGCATTATCTTTTTCCTAAAATTTTGTTCATTATCTTTTGTCTTTGGGGTGTTTTGTTCAATTGTAAGATGCAAAATAATTATAAAGGAACCATGTCATCCTTAATAAAATATTTATTTTTGCTATCTTTTTATTTGTTACTATGGGCTGTGAGAATTTTTTCCGTTGATTCATGAGATGAAGATGATAAATAATTACGGAAGCGTACTATTTATAATATCTGAATACATTGTTTGGCTTGATGGATCTTGTAGCGAACGTCTCTTTCTGCGGTTCGATCTTCCAACTTGATACGACCCATAATGACAAAAATGAATCATTTGTCTCTCTCTCTCTCTATTGATGGGGATGCAGAAGTGAAAAGAGAAAACACTCTCTTTTTGTGGCCATATAAGTTGTGGACCATAATGTCACGCCCTCGCTTGGGCGTGTGTCGCGCGAGCCTAAGTTGCGCCCGCACAATGCAAGCACCTAAAACAGTCGATGAAATGCTAAGCTATAGAGTCGCACAGATAGTCTCAATGCAGCAAAAATTTGAATAAATACAAGTATATAGTAAAATAAGCTCTTTATTGATATTGCAGAATTATTACAAGCGACGTTATTATGAGATTATATGTCTCTCAAGCTCACTCTCACCAAAACAATAAAATGTGCCAAGCGGCTTACAACTTAGGGGATGATACATTGACGATGTTCCAATATATTACATCATGTATATGTGCTTCAGCTCCGGCCACAACTCTCCAAGGCTCCTAAGCGAACTCTACGCCTTAGCGTGCACGAAGGGCACTCCGCATAGAACGAGGTACTCCCGTACCCTGCAAGCAATATGGTGAGTTATCAGTACATTGAATGCACTGGTGGGGAGGCTTCTCGCTCGCTCAACAAAACCAAACACGTAGATATGTTGTGTGAACGCTCGTTTGCTTGGATAGGATTGTGGCTTGAATTGGTTTTCGCGTTGGGTTAGTTGAGCTAGAGTTGGATTATACATTTGGAGCAGTTGGAGAAGCAGTTGGAATTATACATCTTGGTTGGAATATCGAGAATTCGGGCGAACGAGCGTGCATCCGTGCACGAGTATCACTTGGGCGCTTTGTCAAGCAAAGCGTGCAGTTGTGGTTCGAAACCGAACAACTGCATCGGCGAGGGCATTTTTACATTGTTAGGGCATTGTGCCACGGGATTGTTCTGAGCGTGGGGTGTTGCACCCACTTGGAACACTGTGTTGAGAAGCGGCATAGTGCCTATGGGATAACTTGAGATTTGGTGCCTTGGGCTATATGTTGGAAGAATGGTTATGGATATTTTGGTTGGATTCTTGGTTGGACGAGTCGATGATCGCTTGGTGGGGCGAGAATGTTCGATCCTCTCGTCATACCTACTTGGTGTCTGCATATCACGGATAACCTGTGTTGCACAGGGTTTCGTTTCCTCGAACGGTGGCCCCGGGGCACCGGGACCGTTCGGCCATGGAGGAGACACGGGTAACGCATCTTGGGCGCGGTGCCAGGTAGTTCGATGCGAACCAGATTAGAGGTAGCTGCCCGTTGCTGGATCGAGTAGGATTGCCTATTGATCAATGTCCTTTATGGCTTGGCCAGTGACTTCATATAGATAAGTGTTGGCTTGCTTTACTTTGGTTGGTTTATGCTTCGTGTAGGCACGGCCACCTTGTCTCGACAAGAGTGTGCACTTTGAGATTGGATTGTAAGTTTTGGGTTGAGGATGGATATTGAGGCTTGGTTGTTGGTTCGATAACTTATCGTGTTGCTTGGGCTTTGAGTAGGATGGTTTGCATTCTAGAATCCTTCGGGTTGGTTATGTATTGCTTGTCAATTGGTTTGAGATGAATGCTTGCATGCTTAAACTGCTTGACAGTTTTCCTTAACATGTCATCCCTATGCCATGAAATGAATCTAGGATTCAACTAGAAAGATCACCATATAACTGTTTGCATTCACTATTTACTTAATGTCGGCTTAGGCGAGTGGATTACCCCGCTCACCAGTACGGCTGTGTACTGACCCACGTTTGTGAGCATTATTTCAGGTACGCAGGTGTAGTGGCGCTGCTTGGATATACGGGACATGGTGTATGAACTGTAAGTACCTTTGTGGGCTAGAGAAAGAGCAAGAGCAAGAGTATTTCATTGCCTTTGAGGAAATTGCCTTTGTGGCATTTCATTTGGACCCTATCGAGAGTTTCGCTGCTTATACTCTGATGTGTGCTTGGTACACAATAATTGACTTTCGTTGCAACTTGGTCATTTCGATGATAACTTTGGTGTTTGACAACATCGCCTTTGTTTGATAATAAACGGAAGAAATAAAACTAGGTTTATACAAAGCCCTTTCTTAGGTTTACAAACAAGAAGTACTATTAATCCTATACGAGGATGTTAAGTACAAATTTTTAATCTGGGTAAATATTGCTATAGGAGTCTGATCTGAAGTCGATCACTTTGTCCCTTGGACCACACGATGATGAAGAAGCGCTGTAGAAGAAGGAATAGCCTCAGAGGTTGCAAGAGAGAGTGGATGCTCGATGCCAAAATCGTCGATTGCTACTCTCTGTCTGAACTCTTCTCTCTCTGTTTTTCGATTTCTTCGACTCTGGAATTTCTGACCTTCTTTCTCCAAATTTTCGACCTTCGACCTCCGGACCTCTGTCAAAAGAGGTCTATATTTATAGGGTTTTAGTGACAGTAACCGTCCGGTCAGCGTAGAAACCGGAGAGTGGAGAGTATGGCCCTTTTTACACAGCGGTTATAATAACTGCCACCCACGTATAGATGATCTCCTGAATAAGCATGTGACGCGTGTCCCATTATGAGATAATGCGTATAACTGCTGCGAAGATCACGGCATACGAGCCACGTAGGTAACTGTCCCTTGCGTAAAAAGGTTGGCGTAGAAGCCAATAACTGTCACCATGGCGTAGAAGCCAAATAGTTGTCGAATTGGTGTAGAAGCCAAGTGGTTGTCGAATTGGCGTAGAAGCCAAGTGGTTGTCTAATTGGCGTAGAAGCCAAGTAGGCGAAGCCTTGTAGGCGTAGAAGCCTGATGCTGCATGGATAGGTAGCTAGCATAGAAGATAGCCAATCCTCCTTCTTTGACTGAGGCCTTGAGCGTATTCTGGACCAAATAGCCTTATCACGCACAAATGCAAATATAGCCTGAGTTGACGTATTTCAAGGAGACAACGTACAACATGCTTCTCATAGCTGAAAATAGCCCGGTGGCGTAATATGCAAAGGTGATGATGTGGACGTATTAGCCGTAATTATGGCTCGCCCAGTCTTTGAAAATATAACCAAATCTCGTGCATTTAATGCAGAGATCTGCCACCATTCTGAACATTAAATGCAGAGACGTAATGTAGAGACGTTCCTCCGTTCTGTTCATTAAATGCAGAGACGTGCCTCGAGCTCTGTATGAAGAGCAGCTTTTGACGTGACAGTCTGTTTGTCTTCTGTGGAGCGTAAAAGCTCACGTCTGCCTGTATAAAACTAGGCAGCGTATTCCCTTGTATGCGTAAAAACAGTTTATGCCAGGGAAATGTCACTAAACGACGGTTTGGATCTCTGTGCCGCACCATCATTACAGCCGTCGTCTGGATAGTCGTGCAGTACTCGTTGTCAGGAGTCAGGATCACTGCATGATTTGACAGGTTCATTCGAGGAATACGAAGCGTTCCTCGTATTCTTCTATGCTGCATTGAAAGAGGATAAGTTTTACGCCATAAAGGCGAGGTAGCAACCTTTTTACGCTGAAGCAGTCTGAAAGTACTGCATTACGCGGGCTGCTCTGGAGCTACATTTTACGCTGTACTAGCGATGAAGCCCTGTTGTACGTCGATGGCTCTGAAGTCATGTTTTTTATGCCATGCAGCACTGAGATACTGCGTATAGATCTGTAGCGTATTTTTTATGCTTCTACAAGACCCCCTTCAAAGTTTTCAAATTCCTCGTAATTTGAAACACTTTGAATGAAGCATGAAACGGTCAAGTCTGACTCGTTCTTCGAGGCTGATTTCTTGGCGGATTTTTAGGGATTTGTTGGGATTCGGTGTGTTCTCTTTTACCTATAAAAAGGCTGATGAGTTAACATGTTCTTCCCATATTTCCCTCACCATACAGAGATGATTGTCGGAGTTCGTCGGGTAGACTTGAGAAAGAAGAAGATCATGCTCTTCCAGCATGTAAGGAGCCAAAAAAGAAGGCGTCTTTGAGCAAATGTCCTCTGCAAAGATAGCAACTTCATATGGCGATTCATCCAGGAGAGAGGAAGGGTCACATTCGACCATACAGCTTGCAAGCTGTATTTTCTTCCGTTGTTCGTGGACGAGGGCAGACAAACTAGTCCTGTCTTCCAGTATTGAGTTGGGTTTAATACCTCAACTCAATCTGTCATGGCGTATGGAGGATGGGCTCTTTATACAGGCCCAGTTCTATATTCTCTCGCCATTAATCATTTTCTTGTTCACTGTAGAAGACGGATAAAGATCTCTACCAATGCGAGAACCTGGCAGAACAGACTCTCGGTGTGATCCTAAATGAAAATAAGAAATCCTTTGTAGACGGGATTTCCCTCATATGTAATCATAAAGATGAAAAAAACCCTTTATAGACTGAATTTCCCTCATATGTAATCATGATTAATAAAATCGTCTTCTTTTATGCATCTGATGATTTTGCCATATTCTTTACTGTGATGAAGTCTGAATATGTGTAGCTTCGCCACGTCTGAATAACTTTACGCCAACTATGATAAAAAGAGTATTTGATCTCGTCCCGTCTTTTACGCGTAACTGAGGCCGCGTAGAAAACTGCTTAGCATTTAAGTCGAAGATCCGAACTGTTATGCTGTTTTGAACGAGGGATTGCGTAGAATTCTGAATTTGTCACTTCTCTGATAAGAAGAATTCTTGTTCAGACCATTATCTTCAAGAATGATTTCCTAAAAATCCCTTGAAATAGGGAAAGAAATGACTGTCGAAACTGAGTCGCCATCTTGAACTGTAGAGAAAATATTCAGACTGGATTTTGGATGAACTTCCAATCGACCCAAGAAGAAGAGTACTTTTCCATACTGAACTCTGTATACTTCGGGTACTTAGGATATTTTGAGACCAAGAAGGAGTATCTCCTGCGTGAACCCTTACAATTGTCCGTCTTGAGATTTATTCAGATATACGCATAATCTGGCCTGCGTATTTTGAGATATGCGGAAAGTCATAGATCCGTATTGTAGATGAGCATAAAATCGTAAGTTTGTAGCCTCTCGAGCGTAAAAGCTACCGAGCATAAAAGCATCAGGGCGTAAAACTGTAGATTTGTGGTTTCTGAAAAGAAAACTTTCGAGCGTGAAGTCGTAGATTTGTAGCTTCTGAGCGTAAAAAGCTTCTGAGCGTGAAATCATAGATTTGTAGCTTCTGAGCGTGAAGTCGTAGGTTTATAGCCTCTCGAGCGTAAAAGCTACCGAGCGTAAAAGCATCCGGGCGTAAAACCATAGACTTGTAGCCTCTGAACGTAAAACCGTAGATTTGTAGCTTCCCGAGCGTAAAAAGCTCCTTGGCGTAAAATCACGAATCTGCTCTGCACGAAAACTTTTTGAATTCGCTGACTGTCCGCCTTCCCTAAATAATAGGCTGACGTAGTCCCAAATCATAACCGAATATTAAATATCGGATTTGGTTAGGAATTCAAGGAGTTTATCTGAACTCTATAAATATCCCAAGGCTTCCAGAGGGAAGACTCTTCACCTGTCTTTTGCAAAAGAAAACTTTCGACTCTTTGAGTATTCTCCTTCGTTTCTTCTCTGAGAATTCTGAGTTTTTAGCAATGGCGCCAAAACCAATCTCCTCCTCTAAGGAAAAGAAGGCTGCCTCCTCTTCTCGCTCTTCTGCCCAAGCAAGAGCGACTCCCATCGGGCACGGCGAACCCCGTTCTGAACAAAGTGTTCCACCGACGAGCTGTGCACCGGGCGTTGTAGGTAAGGCTTTTGGATGACAAAAAACGAAGAAAACCCTTCGCACACGTTGTACGTGAACGCGCTAGGTCATCTTCTGTGCTGATAGCCTCTTCGAGGAAGATGATGCACAGAGATGTTTCATCTTTTACGCCCACATTTCTAATGTGTCAGCGTAAAACTCCATATTTTCGCAGTCTGGCGTAAAAGCTTTGACTATCGAACTTTGGCGTATACTACCAACTTTGAGTGTTACGCTCTGGATGAAAATTCTGACGTAATCTTTCAAATTTTGGCAGTCTGGCGTAAAAATACAGACTGTCTGGCAATCTTGAATTTTATGCCTTGGAATGAGATTCCGGCGTAAAAAGTCAAGTTTTTACAGTCTTGGCGTAAAAGCACAGACTGTTGCTCTTTGGCATAAGCTGCAAGATTCTGAGGAAGTATAAAAACTGACGTATTTTTTTTGCACTTTGTAGTTAACTTGTATGCATCTCCGTTGGCTGAGGTGATGGGTTCTGCTGCTGGGATGCTGCATTCCAATTACCTGGAGGATTTGTCCCATGTGACATTTTCTATTTCTGGACCCCAATATCCTGAAGGAAGGGGAATCCTGATATCGTCTCAAGGAGAGCGAATGCTGTTGAACATGATCAACGGAGAGCCCCTGGCCTATATAGACGGGGCACAATATATAAAACCGGCTTTCCTCTTCGGGGATATGATTGACAAACAATCCCAGACGAAGCCTAAGAAAGAAAACTGGGTTTTTCCTGCCGGGGGCCTGGTCCTGTATCTGCCCAAGATGCTGAGAGATTACCCTATCTCGGCATTCTTCCATGCCACGCATCCTAGGAGGATGTCGTGGACCCTGACTCCCAATCTTCACGGTCAGCCGAGGAAGATATTTTACCAGAAAGGATCCGACCAAGGCTCATTTGTAAGCCTCCCTTCCGGCCCGGTCATGCCGTTCAGGGGATTGTATCCTGGCAGTGTCCCGAGCGAAGACACTTCACTGCTCCAACCAGTCCAATTACCGACTTTCTGCAATGACTTCATGGGGCATGGAGGAGTATACCCCAAGGTTAATCCTCGGACCAATGTGTGGGTTACCTCTACAAATCTTCGATGGGCTCGTTTAGCTGCCTGGGCCCTGACACATTTTCAGACTGAGCTGGAGAGCATTGGTCTGTATGCGGCTGTAAGTGCTACCAGTGTTGGGTTGTCTCTCAACCCCAACCTGTTTTTGGCTTTGATGGAGCGATACATCTCGCTCACTGGGACTTTCGCCACTCCACTGGGGGAGTTGGGATTGTCCCTTCACTAAATGGCAGAGATTTCAAGACTGCCGATGGGGGATACTCCTTATGAAGAGTATGTTCCCACTAACCGGGAGCTGGGGAATACAGACCCTCGGGTAGTGGCAGTGTACCAGGAGCTGATGTGCCACTACCTTGCTTGCACCGTCTTCTATAATGAGCCCTCTGATTTGGCTCATACCAATAAATGGGCGTCCTACCTCTTCTTTCACCGGGCCAGGACTGCTAAGCCAGACAAAGTCATGGATAGCAGGGATCAGCCTCTGAGTTTTCTGAGCGTGCTTAGTGCTCAAGTAGTCGATGACCTTATTGAAGACTCTGGGGCTTCAGATCAAATTCTCGACGAAGGAATAGGAAAATATCCTGCAGGCACTAAAGCCTATAGTTATTTGAGGCATTATCGCAGGCCTCTGTCCAAGGAAGCTCAACCTGCCTAGTCGGTTCGCCAGGCAGTTCCCATTTATTATACAGAAGTGAAGACCAATGCTTCTTGGAGCCCTACCTGCCTAGTCGGTTCGCCAGGCAGTTTGGGTATGACCAATTGCACGTGGGCAATGCCGTCACCAGCTTCAAGTCCAGGGGTGGACTTATCGATGGAGCGAGAGGATGGCGATATTTCATAATGGGTTGCACTGGAGCAGCTTTTACTGTGCCTGCGACTTCACTCTCCATGGAGTTGCACATCCTCCACTAGTATGCCCAGTTTTATGTGGCAACCAATACCTTTCATCGCGATTTTGATATGCGTGGAAGTTTTATGATGCCTTCTTCTAAGTCCGCGGGAAGAGACGATGTCCCATCGGTTTCATCTAACGAAGAAGAAGACTCTGTCAATCCAGATGAGCCTTTGCTGGCAGTACCGAGAGGTGAAATACCTCAGCCTGCAGGGCCTCTTGTTATCTCTAGTAAGCGAAGGGCTCCTGTTCTGAAGGAGACTTCCCCTCACAAGAAAAAGAAGACTGTTAGAAGTCCTGTCAGGATATCCAGTCATGAGGCTCCTAGAAGTGAGCCTGTTGTTTCCCCTGTTGGGGACGATCCTTTGATTAGAGGTTCCTCGCCTTTTAGAGAGGGAACCTCTACAGTTTCGACAGCCAGTACCGGAGGATCTTTGCTCGAGGCTGCTGTCGCTGCCACCGCTTCAGGTAGTGGTACGAGATCGCCTTTGGGGCCCAGCCAAATAAGAATATCTTTATCCAGACCAGCAACGGGAGAAACCCCTGTCGCGTCTGTAAGTATACCCAGCGAGATTCCACCTGATAAACCTCGATTGGATCTAGGTGAAGACTTGGATGACTACCCTCAGTCGTCATTTGGTGCACCCTCTTCTCCAGGTATGACAGCTCGCTTAGCATCATTAAGAAATGATTTAGCTGTACTGGCTGCCGACGCGACATATATACCATCGGCTATGGGTAAATGTCGTCTTTACGCCTCTTTTAGAAAAATTAATATCATGTTGATATTAACTTTCTCTTGTCTTCTTTTCAGGGGAAGACATCTACGGGGAGGACAGCGTCGACTCAACTTTCGGCTTTGTTTCTGCTCCTGTCTTTGGCACGGAGGTGCCTGACTTAGAAGAGGAAACGTTTTCGGGTGCCGGCTCGCCCGAAATGGTTCCGATATCTCGAGAGGAGGACGAGCCTGTCATTACGACAATGCCTCCTTTGAGTACGCCGGCCACTTTGTCCGTTGTTGGTGCTTCTTCTTTTGTCGCACCATCTGTTGAGGCGATAACTGTAGCAACATCGTCTGCAGTCATTCCTGGAGGGGGATTCGTCGATATTGTAGCCACTCCTAGCGTCCATTCGGATCTAGCCATGCTGACTGAGCACTATACTAGTATTTTCTACACTATCTTGAAAACGCTGATATCAATGGTGCTGGAGAAGAATCTAAGCTTCGAGGCTCTGAGGAGGTCCTCCCAGTTTGCGATAGTGCCGATCAGAAGTTTCAACGACGCTGGAAGAGCTGATACACTGGAGCAGATAGTTAATGGTTTGGAATAACCCATTAACGATTATTTGTAGCTATCTCGAGGCAGCATTGATGGTCTCGTTCAAGCTAGGTATGACTCCTTAACTACAGAGCTTGCTGGGCAAATGGAATCTCTGAACAAATCCGTCCAGGAACAGCAGCAGGAGATAGATCATGAGCGTGCCGAATTGGAGTATGTCATTCCCCAGCTGACTCAATGCGAAGCCGAATATGAGAAAGAGACAACGAGGATCCACAGATTGAAAGATGAACTCGCTCAAGCAGAGGAGAAGGCTTTCTCTTTGTCGGCATCTCGAGATGTGCTGAAGGATCGAATGGACACTGCTCAGCATAACCTGACATATGTGGGTGTCATCCACGCAGGTTTTGTACATGCTCGGTCCGAGCTATCTGCTTTGAACAATGAGGCGGCAAGATTAGAGCGGGCTCGCGCCGACGTCTTGAACTCCAGGATGAGAGAATGGCTATTCTGGCGCAGCAGATTCGCGATTTAACTGCTCCCCCCAAATGATGTACTTTTTGCTTTCATATGTAATTTTGCTCTTTTTGGGAATAATAAAAAGACTCTTATCTGACTTTGTGGACCCATCATCTTGGAATATAAATGATAGGCTAGGGTGAAAGTGATATAAGAGGTAATATGGACGTGATATACTTTCGATAAGTTTCAGCTGGATATATCTATTCAGAGGTTATATGGACATGATAGAATATGATCCAACTAAAATTTGTACACAAAACACTATCAGAGGTAATATGGACGTGATAGGTCTTGTAGTTCCAAACTAGTTTAAACATATCTATTCAGAGGTTATATGGACATGATAGAATATGCTCCAACTCTTTTTGTTTTGGAAGTAGTATTGTCAGAATGAGATCTTCACCATACTCTATTTAGCAAAGGAGATTAAGCATAGTACCTCTTCAGGAATTTGTCGTTGATAGGAGCCATTAACAGGTCTCAATTAGGCTTGGCTAACCTGTAAGCGCCGTTTGAGAACGTCGTCTCGATCACATAAGGGCCTTCCCATTTGGGTTGGAATTTACCCTTACTCTTGTGAGTAATGATCATTGGCCTTCTTACGGCTAGAACTAGCTCGCCAACTTTGAACACTCTTTCCTTTACTTTTTAATTAAAAGCTCTGGAAATACGAGCCTGGTAGAATGTGATGCGCTGTTGGGCTTGAAGGCGTTTCTCATCTAATCCTTCTAGCTCTTGAAGCCTTAATAGATCATTCTTTTCCTGTGTCCACTCATTATCCACTGCTATTCTGAGTGACGGAATTTGGATTTCGATGGGGAGAACTGCTTCACTCCCGTAAACCAATGAGAATAGGGTACAACCCGTCGGTGCTCGTACCGTTGTGCGGTATGCCCAGAGACATTCGCCTAGCTTCTCATTCCAATCTCTTTTGTTCGAAGAGACAAACTTTCTCAAGAGTTTGATAATAGTTTTGTTGAAATCTTTCGCCAAACCATTAGCAGCAGGATTGTATGCCGTAGAGGCTACATTTTGTATCCGATTTTTATCGCAAAATCGGTGAAACGCTTGGCTGATGAATTACGGCTCGTTGTCATGAATTATCCTTCAAGAAATTCTAAAGCGATAAATGACATGATGCTTGATGAAGCTGATCACGTTAGATGTCTTCACCTCAGCAAGGGGGACTGCCTCTGCCCATTTGGAGAAATAATCCGTGATGGCTAGTATGAACCGATGACCTCTGAAAGAAGAAGGGTGAATAGGACCAATGATATCCATACCCCATGCTTCGAAAGGCCAGGATGCCACCGTAGGATGTAGATGTTCAGAAGGTTGATGTATAAAATCTGTATGAACCTGACATGCTTTGTATTGTCTTGCATATTTTATTGCATCTGTGATCATAGTAGGCCAATAATAACCCATCCTCCTGATACGATCCTGTAGCTTAGGACCGGGTTGATATGCTCTGCATACGCCATCGTGAGCTTCACGGATAATCCGCTGTGCTTCATCACCAGAGAGACATCGTAATAATAGTCCGTCATAAGTCCGACGATATAGACATTGTGAAGGCGCATCAAAATAGAAGCGTAATGATCGTCTTTTGACGGATACTGCTTCTTTAGGGTCTTCCGGCAAGATTCCGTATGCTACAAAATCTATAAAGGGACTTCTCCAGTCTCTCTTTGGAAGATTTGTGTTCACAGCGTAGCTGCGTTCTATGTAAAAATTATTTTTCACACAGAATAAATCTCTGTTAAGAAGGATCACCGAATTCTGCCTTCTTATGGGAATAGCTAAATCTGCAGCTAGACTGGCTAGGGCATCAGCTTCCAGATTATGAGATCGTGGCACTTGCTATAGGTAGAACCCTTTGAAAGTCATGGCTATCTCGACGGTTGCTTGGTGATAAGGGATGAGGTCTGGATTACGGACTTCATATATTCCTCTGACTTGATTGACGATCAGCAGAGAATCACCGAAAGCTTCCAGGTATTCGACGTCCAACTCTTTAGCGACTTGGAGCCCGATGAGTAGGACATTATACTCTGCCACGTTATTAGAGCAGGGCTCGCTAAGAGAATATGCTCGATAGATTACGAGTTTATCAGGAGTAAGCAGGACAATTCCCACTCCTGAAACTACGTTTCCCCTGGGACCAGTCCTGGAAGCACCATCGAAGAATAGCTGCCATGCATCACTTTCCATCGCAGAATTACACTCTGCAACCTCGTCAGGAATATCCTCATATAGTTTGGAGGTTTCAGGAATCGGGTGAGCAGCTAGAAAATTAGCCAATGTTTGGCCTTTGATGGACTTCTGAGGGACGTACACCATATCATATGGTGTTAAAAGCATTGCCCAAGTCGCGAGTCAGGAATTAAGAATGCTTGGCTTGTTCATCAATACCCGAAGAGGATTGATCCTGGAGATGATATGAATAGTCTGCCCTGTGACATAATATCACGTTTTCTGAATAGCGAACATTAGGGCCAAATATTCTTTTTCTACCGGATTGTACCGGTGTTCAGCTCCGACCATCATCCTGCTTAAGTAGTAGATAGCCTATTCATGACCTTCATCGTTCTTCTATGCGAGGAGAGCTCCTAGATAATGATCCATTGCTCTAACATACAACAAGAATGGTCTTCCTATAACGGGAGGCACCAGAACTGGAGGATTAGTGAGGTAGCGTTTGATATCATTAAACGCTTGCTGACAGGCTTTGTCCCATACAAAGGATACAGTTTTCTTCATGAGACGAGAAAAAGGCTGACATCTTCCAGAGAGATTGGATATGAATCTCCTGATATAAGCCAGACGACCTTGAAATCCCCTGAGTTCTCTCAGATTACGGGGTGGTCGCATTTCTAAGATGGCCTTGACTTTATCAGGGTCCACTTGAATGCCTTTGGCGGTTATGACAAATCCCAGGAATTTGCCACTGGATATACCCAGAAAGGACTTTGTAGGATTCATTTTGAGTTGATGTTGGCGCATCAACTCGAATACTGTCTTCAGGTCTTGGATATGATTATCCTTGCGGCGACTTTGCTGGGGATCTCTTTCTCATCTGACGAGAAAGCAATTGCTCAATACGATGCGGTATCAGTAGGATCAACGAAGAAGACCTTGGTCATCCAGTTCGACCAATCTGCCTACGAAGATATGCTTCGAGAAGGGGGTAGCACTCACTCTCTCTTTGTTCAAGATAACAGGAAACTACGTAAGGTGTGGATGCCCCGGACATCCCCTACCGTTCCTGCCGACTCTCTGACTTCTTCGACCAGCAAGGTTGTAGCTTCGCAACCTCCGTGCTTTGCGCGTAAAACTCTATCTCCCGTCACTGACGGAATAGACACAACTTCTGGCAATGCCTCAGTGCTAATCCAGAAGTCTACTCCGCGCTCTGTGCGTAAAACTCTGTCTCCCGTCACTGACAGAATAGACACAACTTCTGGCAATGCCTCAGTGCTAATCCAGAAGCCCACTCCGCGCTTTGTGCGTAAGATTCAGTCTTCCGTCTTTTGATAATAAACGGAAGAAATAAAACTAGGTTTATACAAAGCCCTTTCTTAGGTTTACAAACAAGAAGTACTATTAATCCTATACGAGGATGTTAAGTACAAATTTTTAATCTGGATAAATATTGCTATAGGAGTCTGGTCTGCAGTCGATCACTTTGTCCCTTGGACCACACGATGATGAAGAAGCGTTGTAGAAGAAGGAATAGCCTCAGAGGTTGCAAGAGGGAGTGGATGCTCGATGCCAAAATCGTCGATCGCTACTCTCTGTCTGAACTCTTCTCTCTCTGTTCTTCGATTTCTTCGACTCTAGAATTTCTGACCTTCTTTCTCCAAATTTTTGACCTTCGACCTCCGGACCTCTGTCAATAGAGGTCTATATTTATAGGGTTTTAGTGACAGTAACCGTCCAGTCAGCGTAGAAACCGGAAAGTGGAGAGTATGGCCCTTTTTATGCGGCAGTTATAATAACTGCCACCCACGTATAGATGATCTCCTGAATAAGCGTGTGATGCGTGTCCCATCATGAGATAATGTGTATAACTGCTGCAAAGATCATGGCATACAAGCCACGTAGGTAACTGCCCCTTGCATAAAAAGGTTGGCGTAGAAGCCAATAACTGTCACCATGGCATAGAAGCCAAATAGTTGTCGAATTGGCGTAGAAGCCAAGTGGTTATCGAATTGGCGTAGAAGCCAAGTAGGTGAAGCCTTGTAGGCGTAGAAGCCTGATGCTGCATGGATAGGTAGCTAGCATAGAAGATAGCCAATCCTCCTTCTTTGACTGAGGCCTTGAGCGTATTCTGGACCAAATAGCCTTATCACGCACAAATGCAAATATAGCCTGAGTTGGCATATTTCAAGGAGACAGCGTACAACATGCTTTTCATAGCTGAAAATAGCCCGGTGGCATAATATGCAAAGGTGATGATGTGGACGTATTAGCCGTAATTATGGCTCGCCCAGTCTTTAAAAATATAACCAAATCTCGTGCATTTAATGCAGAGATCTGCCACCATTCTGAGCATTAAATGCAGAGACGTTCCTCCGTTCTGTGTATTAAATGCAGAGACGTGCCTCGAGCTCTGTATAAAGAGCAGCTTTTGACGTGGCAGTCTGTTTGTCTTATGCGGAGCGTAAAAGCTCACGTCTGCCTGTATAAAACTAGGTAGCGTATTCCCTTGTATGCGTAAAAGCAGTTTATGCCAGGGAAATATCACTAAACGACGGTTTGGGTCTCTGTGCCGCACCATCATTACAGCCGTCATCTGGATAGTCGTACAGTACTCGTTGTCAGGAGTCAGGATCACTGCATAATTTGACAGGTTCATTCGAGGAATACGACGCGTTCCTCGTTTTGGGTTGAGGATGGATATTGAGGCTTGGTTGTTGGTTCGATAACTTATCGTGTTGCTTGGGCTTTGAGTAGGATGGTTTGCATTCTAGAATCCTTCGGGTTGGTTATGTATTGCTTGTCAATTGGTTTGAGATGAATGCTTGCATGCTTAAACTGCTTGACAGTTTTCCTTAACATGTCATCCCTATGCCATGAAATGAATCTAGGATTCAACTAGAAAGATCACCATATAACTGTTTGTATTCACTATTTACTTAATGTCGGCTTAGGCGAGTGGATTACCCCGCTCACCAGTACGGCTGTGTACTGACCCACGTTTGTGAGCATTATTTCAGGTACGCAGGTGTAGTGGCGCTGCTTGGATATACGGGACATGGTGTATGAACTGTAAGTACCTTTGTGGGCTAGAGAAAGAGCAAGAGCAAGAGTATTTCATTGCCTTTGAGGAAATTGCCTTTGTGGCATTTCATTTGGACCCTATCGAGAGTTTCGCTGCTTATACTCTGATGTGTGCTTGGTACACAATAATTGACTTTCGTTGCAACTTGGTCATTTCGATGATAACTTTGGTGTTTGACAATATCGCCTTTGTTTGATAATAAACGGAAGAAATAAAACTAGGTTTATACAAAGCCCTTTCTTAGGTTTACAAACAAGAAGTACTATTAATCCTATACGAGGATGTTAAGTACAAATTTTTAATCTGGGTAAATATTGCTATAGGAGTCTGATCTGAAGTCGATCACTTTGTCCCTTGGACCACACGATGATGAAGAAGCGCTGTAGAAGAAGGAATAGCCTCAGAGGTTGCAAGAGAGAGTGGATGCTCGATGCCAAAATCGTCGATTGCTACTCTCTGTCTGAACTCTTCTCTCTCTGTTTTTCGATTTCTTCGACTCTGGAATTTCTGACCTTCTTTCTCCAAATTTTCGACCTTCGACCTCCGGACCTCTGTCAAAAGAGGTCTATATTTATAGGGTTTTAGTGACAGTAACCGTCCGGTCAGCGTAGAAACCGGAGAGTGGAGAGTATGGCCCTTTTTACACAGCGGTTATAATAACTGCCACCCACGTATAGATGATCTCCTGAATAAGCATGTGACGCGTGTCCCATTATGAGATAATGCGTATAACTGCTGCGAAGATCACGGCATACGAGCCACGTAGGTAACTGCCCCTTGCGTAAAAAGGTTGGCGTAGAAGCCAATAACTGTCACCATGGCGTAGAAGCCAAATAGTTGTCGAATTGGTGTAGAAGCCAAGTGGTTGTCGAATTGGCGTAGAAGCCAAGTGGTTGTCTAATTGGCGTAGAAGCCAAGTAGGCGAAGCCTTGTAGGCGTAGAAGCCTGATGCTGCATGGATAGGTAGCTAGCATAGAAGATAGCCAATCCTCCTTCTTTGACTGAGGCCTTGAGCGTATTCTGGACCAAATAGCCTTATCACGCACAAATGCAAATATAGCCTGAGTTGACGTATTTCAAGGAGACAACGTACAACATGCTTCTCATAGCTGAAAATAGCCCGGTGGCGTAATATGCAAAGGTGATGATGTGGACGTATTAGCCGTAATTATGGCTCGCCCAGTCTTTGAAAATATAACCAAATCTCGTGCATTTAATGCAGAGATCTGCCACCATTCTGAGCATTAAATGCAGAGACGTTCCTCCGTTCTGTGTATTAAATGCAGAGACGTGCCTCGAGCTCTGTATAAAGAGCAGCTTTTGACGTGGCAGTCTGTTTGTCTTATGCGGAGCGTAAAAGCTCACGTCTGCCTGTATAAAACTAGGTAGCGTATTCCCTTGTATGCGTAAAAGCAGTTTATGCCAGGGAAATATCACTAAACGACGGTTTGGGTCTCTGTGCCGCACCATCATTACAGCCGTCATCTGGATAGTCGTACAGTACTCGTTGTCAGGAGTCAGGATCACTGCATAATTTGACAGGTTCATTCGAGGAATACGACGCGTTCCTCGTATTCTTCTATGCTGCATTGAAAGCAGATAAGTTTTACGCCATAAAGGCGAGGTAGCAAACTTTTTACGCTAAAGCAGTCTGAAAGTACTGCATTACGCGGGCTTCTCTGGAGCTATATTTTACGCTGTACTAGCGATGAAGCCCTGTTGTACGCCGATGGCTCTGAAGTCATATTTTTATGCCATGCAGCACTGAGATACTGCGTATAGATCTGTAGCATATTTTTTATGCTTCTACAGCCTTGTACGAGCGCAACTCCAGGCTCGTACGATATCACGTCCCGAAGAGAATGATTGTCCTGCGGGAGAGCTGCAACGTGGTGATTCACGTTCAGCGTGGACTATTGAGCTTGAGCGAGATTGGGGCGTGACATATTGGTATCAGAGCGCCTGGTTCATTTTCTCGGACTTGGTCCTTCGTTTTATCATAAACTCTAAATAGCTTCCGCGTGTCATTTAGCTCTTGGCTCTACTCGGTGCCGCATTGGATGTTTCATGCAATAAGTCTATATATTGTTGGTTGTGGCTGCATGTTGTTCTTGGTTGCGTTGCTTTTATTGGTTTTTGGTAGATCGCTTAGCATCGTTAGGCGTTGTTGCATTCGTGCAGCAAGTTGGGTGGCGTTGTTGTATTTGTGCAACAAGTTGAGAGTTGTCGTTGGGTTGGCTTGGCTTATCGTTCATAGAGTTTCTGATTGCATCAGTGGATCAGTTGGTTGGCATACGAGATTGGTTATGCGGCATGTTGTGAGTAGAAGCATTGGATTTGAGAATGGATCGTTGCACGAGTTGCTCGTGTAGCGATTGTGTTGGATAGAAGTTTAATTTTTGGCTGGGTGTATCACAGAGATCGTTGCACGAGTTGCTCGTATGGCACATCGGTTGAGCAGGTTTGAGTTTGGCTTGGGAATATCAGGATAGTGTTGTACGAGTTGCTCGTACAATAAATATGTGGAACAGTTGGGTATTGGGTTGGATTACTTGGAAGAGAGCTCGATGCACGGGATTGCTCATGTAGCAAAAGTATCAGACAGTTTGAGAATAGTTGGAAGTATTGAGAATGGGATATGGCACGTGTTGCATCGCAAAATTTATGGAAAGAGTTGGATGGTTAAAGAATTGGCTGAGTTTCGTGTCAGACTTGAGTTGGAGATGGCAGGATCACGCGTAAGGTATGGTTCGAACGGATTTTGGATAAGTGCAAAGGAATCGTGATGCGAGTAGCAACTTGATTCGGAGTGGTATATGGGATACCACATAGTGAGAAAGGCATTGAAATATTTTGGTTAGACATTAATTAAAATTGCCTGAACGGACTCGGGTAACGGGAATACACGTTGGTTGGTGCACATCGGATGAGTTGGGAAGGATAAAAATAGAGCAAGCGAATATTGAGTTGAGCATATCAAGAACGGACTTGCGGCAAATGGAACTATCGTGGACTTAAGAGATGGACGAGATCAGAATGAGCAAGGGGAATGAGTGTTTGGAAATTTAAAGGATTTAGGTAGACCAAGGATTGGAAAACAAGTTGGGATCAATCAGATGGAAAGCTGAATACCAGAGTTCACTTGCACAATTTGGGATTTCTGTAAAACATTCATTGGATGAAAAGAGAGAGTTGAGCATAGGAACGAACAGTTGGGATATGCTTAAGCGAAGCGATGGGTTAATTGAAGGATAGCGAGCACGGACTACAATTTTTGGGCAACACATTTGAGCTGTTGGTTGAGCAATAAAACACGACCTTGGTTTGGAGGGGCAATGCGATGGTTTCACATGGACTTGAAGGATTTTGGATATTGTTGCTCGAGAAGTTGACTCAGGTTTAGCGAAAGTGGAATTTTGGGCAAAATGGTGCAACAAGGGTAGACGTATTCTCCGGAAAGACGTGAACGGATTGAGGCAACAACAGAAGGCAAAGATTATGGCGGACAGACTTTCGAAGATAGCTAAACGTGGTAGCAACGTTGGAGCAAATCACTGTGCTGTTTAAGCAAGTTGGACGTACATTGTGGAACGCGACAAATGGATAAGAATTTGAACAAGTCTTGAATTTTGATAATCATTGCAATTGGTAGTGCGAGTAGACGAACATGGCAATTCAGAAAATTTGATGGACTCAGGGCAGAACGAGAGATTGATGGAAGACGGTTTCAACGAGCGCAGTTCTCGAATTGTGGCTTGGATAGATAGCAAGACTCTAGGTGGTTAAGCGGCCTTTGGTTGACAAATTAGCAGAGGTAGTGCATTAAGTTCTGGGATTCGAAAGTTCGCTCGGATGGAATGGTTGGATTATGGTTCGGATTTCCAGAGAAGATATAGCATGGTTCATAGTAACTGTCCATCGTGATGACTTACAATTATCGAGCATAGCTTCGGGACAGCTGACCCTAGCGACTTGATCGCCAGATCAGAGATGAATATTGTAGACCCAGAGAACGACCCTTGTGGCGGTGCATTTGGGAATGCGTCGAGGGCAGATGTGAGTAGTGTGTGTTGGAGATTTGGCTTATTGACTGAGTGTTGGATTTGAGAGATCCTTGGGATAGCCTTCAGCTGAAGATGCAGCCGGAAGATCGGAGCGATGGTGGAAATAGCCTAGTCAACTGATGAGATTCAGAGTCGCAAATTTTAAAGATAGCATCGCCTCTGACTCATCGTGCCCTGGAAGGAAATAACATTCATATGAATTGACGAGTGTGAAACTAGCTCGTGAAGTTAAAGCAGCGGCTCGTTCAGATCAAATTCTTGCGAATACTGGAAGGGACAGATGTACCTTAGATTTACAAGATGCATCGAAACTTAGTCTGGGAAGCGTGCTCGTTCAGAAGGCAAAGGTGATATCCTATGCTTCGAGCCAGTGGAAGCAGTGCGAAGAACTATTCCATGCACAACCTAGGAATTGTGACGAGTGTGTGTCCACGTTGAAATCGTGGCGACACTATCCCTTTGGCGTGGCGGCAAAATCTTCGTGGATCACACGAACCTCAATATAGATGTTCACCCAGTGAGGTATTAAGATGGCAGGAAAAGGTGTTGGGCTGAGCTGATCTAAGCAAAGTTTGATATTTGGATAAATCGCCTAGTTAGGGTAGTATCAGTTGAGATGATCGTTCGGTACATGAGATATATTTGGAGATGTTGCTAGTGCGGATTCAAAAATAGTTGGATGTATTGAGTTGGAACACGAACTGATTGAGTCGATGTAAAATCATCATATTTGAGAATAGTGCTCAAGCGAATATGTTGGAATGGAAATCAGGATTGGTTTAATTGGTAGTAAAGCAAATCGATGCCTCGGACATAAAGATACCCTTGTAACTTGTCTAAATTCGCTATCGCAAAGCTCGGCTGAAATACATGTATTTTAGGGATGCCTTAAATATGTGTACGATCCAAAACTAAGCGATACGAGGAATTCGTATTGAGCTGCAAGGAGGATGTGGGAATATAAAATTTGTACGAGCGTTCAGTAGAGCGAGATGTTGAGTCAGGATCGTGAGTATGAGAGTTGCATAGAACAGAGTTATGAATTAGACAAGCGGCATGTGATAGGAATGAGTACCAGCATGGTTCGTGGACGAACTTAATTCTAAGTGGTATATTATGTAACGCCCCACAACCGCACGGTACGTTATGCTGAGTCGGATTGAATAAAACAATAGCTGGTTACATTTGATTTGTTGGATTTTGGGAAGAAGTATTGATTGAGTTGGTTTCATGTGCAGATGGCTAGCGGAGTTCGATAGGAATCAGGTGTTCGTTCAGAACAGTACTGAGATAGCTGGATTTGGAGCGATAATGTCGCCTTCCTTAGTCCGATCGGTCGGATGATTTGGAGAGCACAGCCTGGTCGCACGGTCATACCAGTTGAGTAGATCGCACTTTGCATCAGACCACGGGTTCAAGGGATCGGCCGTATCGGCATAACATAATGCTTAACAGAATCAAACATTGTGAGTGGGCTCTTTCCCTTCTCCTCTACTCCTTCATGCCTAATAATATGGAAAACATGTAAAGGCTTGAACACTTGGACTAAAACTTGGGAATCACTACACCGAGGCGTGCATAGAGTGTACATCGTTTGTTTGGATAGGATTGTGGCTTGAATTGGTTTTCGCATTGGGTTAGTTGAGCTAGAGTTGGATTATACATTTGGAACAGTTGGAGAAGCAGTTGGAATTATACATCTTAATTTGAACATCGAGAATTTGGGCGAACGAGCGTACATCCGTGCACGAGTATCACTTGGGCGCTTTGTCAAGCAAAGCGTGCAGTTGTGGTTCAAAACTGAACAACTGCATCGACAAGGGCATTTTTATACTGTTGGGGCATTGTGCCACGGGCTTGTTCTGAGCGTGGGGTGTTACACCCACTTGGAACACTGTGTTGAGAAGCGGCATAGTGCCTATGGGATAACTTGAGATTTGGTGCCTTGGGCTATATGTTGGAAGAATGGTTATGGATATTTTGGTTGGATTCTTGGTTGGACGAGTCGAGGATCGCTTGGTGGGGTGAGAATGTTCGATCCTCTCGTCATACCTACTTGGTGTCTGCATGTCACGGACAACCTGTGTTGCACAGGGTTTTGTTTCCTCGAACGGTGGCCCCGGGGCACCGGGACCGTTCGGCCATGGAGGAGACACGGGTAACGCGTCTTGGGCGCGGTGCTAGGTAGTTCGATGCGAACCAGATTAGGGGTAGTTGCCCGTTGCTGGATCGAGTAGGACTGTCTATTGATAAATGTCCTTTATGGCTTGGCCAGTGACTTCATATAGATAAGTGTTGGCTTGCTTTACTTTGGTTGGTTTGTGCTTCGTGTAGGCACGACCACCTTGCCTCGGCAAGAGTGTGCACTTTGAGATTAGATTGTAAGTTTTGGGTTGAGGATGGATATTGAGGCTTGGTTGTTGGTTCGATAACTTATTGTGTTGCTTGGGCTTTGAATATGATGGTTTGCATGCTAGAATTCTTCGGATTAGTTATGTATTGCTTGTCAATTGGTTTGAGATGAATGCTTGCATGCTTAAACTGCTTTACAGTTTTCCTTAAGATGTCATCCCTATGCCATAAAATGAATCTAGGATTCAACTAGAAAGATCACCATATAACTGTTTGTATTTACTATTTACTTAGTGTCGGCTTAGGCGAGTGGGTTACCCCGCTCACCAGTACGGCTGTGTACTGACCCACGTTTGTGGACATTATTTCAGGTACGCAGGTGTAGTGGCACTGCTTGGATATACGGGATATGATGTATGAACTGTAAGTACCTTTGTGGGCTAGAGAAAGAGCAAGAGTATTTCATCGCCTTTAAGGAAATCGCCTTTGTGGCATTTCATTTGAACCCTATCGAGAGCTTCGCTGCGTATACTCTGATGTGTGCTTGGCACACAATAATTGACTTTCGTTGCAATTTGGTCGTTTCGATGATAACTTTGGTGTTTGACAACATCGCCTTGTACGAGCGCAACTCCAGGCTCGTACGACATCACGTCCCGAAGAGAACGATTGTCCTGCGGGAGAGCTGCAACGTGGTGATTCACGTTCAGCGTAGACTATTGAACTTGATGGAGATTGGGGCGTGACACGCGCGATTCTTTCTTTCTCTTCTTTATTGATGTTACGATAATGGTCGTAGAGGCAAATACTGAGCCCGCTACAAGCCATCCCGTGCTATACTTGGATTATCGACTGGGTTGGCAGCGCTATATGTAGCACGGGTAGCGAGCCCCGCTAAACGTTCCCTACATACTCATCTATAATCTTTCGATACTTTCAATCTTTCTTTCATCTCTTTCTTTCTTTTCGATCAATCTTTCTTTATGCAGTTTTTAGTACAGGAACCGCCTGGCGACCTTATGGTCCTGAATCCTTCCTACGTTTCCATTACTTGGCTTAAAACGACTATTTTTTATAGTCTTGCTGCCTCACCTGAGCGAACTATTGAACCATGTTAGTGTCATGATTCCAGGCCATGGCATTTCTACGTGACAAGTGTTGCAACGGCATAAAAGTGAAGTGACATAAGGAACATGTGCAATGTCTACTAGAAACATAAGCGGTGCGGCTAGTACAAGCATGAAAGTGCAGTGCGAGAGTTTAACTAAAATTCCAAGTTCATTCCCATGTTCTACACAAACATATAAAGAGTAAAATTATTCCCTTATCTAAGTGTGTTGGACTCTTTTATTAGCATGCAATAGGTAATTCCGCCTAGCGATCTAGCATGTATCATTCAATTGTCAGGTGTGAAGGTCAAGCAAAGACAGTTTCATCAGAGCCACCCACCTTAGCGATGTATCACATCGGCCGAACGAGACTACGAGCACACCTTTGAAAGTATAAGTCTGAACTCTTTTGAAGGGTCAAGTCTGAACACTACCAAAATCTGCGCTATTAGCGACATTTTTAGCGACTCCAGATATTGACGTCGCTAATTTTTGTAATATTAGCGACTACAATAAAATGTGTCGCTAAACGTTGCTAGTTGCGACGTTTAGCGACGTTCAGCAATAATAATTCTACTATAAAAATATACGTCGCTATAGGTTGCTGAACGTCGCTAAAGTTTCAATATATAGCGACGTTTTTGCGATATTCAGCGACATTATTTTATTGTAAAAAAATATATGCCGGCAAATATCGCTGAACGTTGCTAAATTTTTACTTTATATCGATGTTTTACGACATTTATTTTGTCGCTACTATTTTTATTTATCTGCGACATTGAGCGACATTTATTTCGTCGCTAAGTTTTTATTTATCTGCGACGTTTAGCGACGTATATTTTGGACGTCGCTAATTTGTTTAATATAGGGTTTGGCCTTCTCATTTCCCCCCATTTGATCACCCAAAATTTTGAACCGAGCTCCCCCTCGCACGGCTGCCCCCCTCCGGTACAACTCCCCTCCCCCCGAGTGCCCCCCTTGGCACAGCTCCTCCCTTCTGACGACCTCTCCACAGCTCCGGCCACCTCTAGGTAACCCTAAACTTATCTCTCTCTCTCTCTCTCTCTCACAGACATGGACACAACACGACACACACAGACAATACTGTGCATGGTGGGTGTAAAGATACGACACACACAGACACGACACTCAACACACACAGACAATTGCCCTTAATGTTTCTTGGATTTGTCCTATTTGTCGGGGTTTACTATAATAGTAAAAATTAGATTTTCCTAGTATTAATTAATAAACAAATAATTAGTATTTAATTATCATTTTAAATATAATTTTTTTAAATTTTTACTTGGTTTACATGTTAGTATAGTAAAAAAAAATATTAATTTTTGTACTTAGATTTAGTCTTATGTTGCATGACCACGAATGTAAGTATATGGTTATGTTTCAGAGGGTATGATGTGTATCAAGGTAGGGTATCTTAAAGTGTAATATCAATTGCAAGTTAGGGGCAGTACGAGTGTTTAAGTATCAGATATTGCATAAGTATACGTAATCTATGGATATATACATGATGTAAGTTAGTATATGTTATCTTTTAGTTATCAGTTAGATACATTAGTGTGTGTGTGTTGAGTGTTTGCACTATAATGTATTAGTCTTTGGGTGTTCAAGAGTAGGTTGGTTTGTGTGACTTAGTGTTAGGTAGAATAGGAATGAGGGTTGGTATCAGATCATTTCCAATAAGGGTGTGCTCGGTACAAGGACTGTTAGTGTGGGTTGGAATTTGGTTTGTGTGTATGTGTGCCAGGTAAAGAGGGGAAAGCTCGAGTATGGGCATTGTAGGCAGTTAAGGGAAATGTGTTTAGTATTTAATTTAGTATATGTATAAATATATGTTGGTGAGTGTTTATATATGTTTAGTTTGAGAGTGTTTATATATATATATATATATATATATATGTGTGTGTGTGTGTGTGTGTGTGTGTGTGTGTGTGTGTGGTTATGTGATGCCTATACATATAGTATGTAAGTTATGTATCTAGATAACTTGGAACTAATTGATAGTAATGTGATACCGAGTCATGAGTGTAGTGTCATAATATAGGATATGGGTAGGTTAGTACCAAGGCTATAGTACTAGCTTTGTGATATTAGAGATTAGTATATTGATACTAATATAACTCTAGTATTAGCTTGTGTCACGTCACAGTCCCAAAATACTAAGGGACTAGACACGTGGCAATAGCCAACACCACACTCCGATGGGCAAACCCAATTTAATGGGCCCATCAGGGTATACTTAAGCTGTAAAACAACAATAAGGGACTATGCTACTAATCTCATCCACAACAATAAATACAATCAATATGAGATATAAAGCAATATTAAGTCTCAATAAAATATATATATCGGGGAATAACTCGATAATAAGTCTGATACAACAGTCAATAGACAAGAAATAAAGAGTATAACAACAGCAAAGACTGAGTATAGATAAAGAAGATACTTAGGAGAAATTCTCAGCGATCACCTCGTCCTCGGGTTCTGGTACGGCTTCAATGACTGCTCATGTCCCGTACACATCGGGGTAGATCTCCTCTGCTAAATCTGGAGACATAATCCGTATCCAGGTCCTCATGGGACATAGCAAGGTACAAGAATAACTCAAGCCAAATAAGTGCAGTATATGAAATGAATCAATAGGGCAAACTATATAACCAACTAAGTGATATGCAAAATGAGAGCATCACTAGAACTCAGGCTGAGACTACTACAAACTCTTTGTCGGGGAGCCGGTAGCAGTGATATCATGTCGGAGCCTAGCTCGGCATGGCTACGGCACCGTAATAATATAATCAACCTATAGCCTATGTGTCTCTCCCCACCCAATGTAATCACACGTCTTATGTCCACGACGTCTCATGTCCATGTCACGCAAGATCATATCCTCTAACTGATGCAACGAGTCATAATGATAGCTAAGTACATGAAATATCTATGTCACGAATAATGTAACCTATACAGAATCACCATGAATATCTCAGGACGATTCTGACTCATGAACACTGTCAAGTGTCCTATGGTATGACGTACTTGATAATGCAAGCACGAAAACGTATAGGGTCGCGAGATCAATCTCTAGGTGACGTTACACAACTCCGCGTACGGCGTTGACACCTGAATCTTGTTCGAACGTTAAGTAATGTCACACGGTCCTAGGTTGAACAGATATATCATATAAATAAATCAAAAAAATATTATGTAACAAGAACTGCAAGATTGGCAAGGTACACTTGCTTGGGATTTGGTTTCCAACTGCTGCTCTAGTATCAGCGGGATCTGTAGGTACTCCTCCGATTGCTGAAAAAATCATCACCATCATATTCAGAAGATATCAAATAGTTAAAATTGCCTATCCATAAGTCCAATTTGGACACAGGGGAAAAATTGACAGTTTCTGGTCAAAGTGGGGTCCACATGTGGCCCACTTCGCACCGAAAACGTGTAAGAGACAAAGTTCTCCAAATTTATCAAACTTAGTGTCTATAAGTCCAGAACGATGATACGAACCCAACAAAATGTCCAGAAATAGATTCCGATGAGCCGATCACAAAATCGTCCGTCAAGTGGAGCCGTGGGGCCCACGATACGAGATTTTGTCAACGTTCTCATAATCGAACCAAACTTGGGTCACAGGACCAGCGTATTGCTACGAGTCTGATGGCATAAGTTTTGTTTTGAAACGACAAGCACACACGAAGTTACAATAAGTTTCAGAACATGGCCGATACGGGGTGTTGTCGACGGATACACGTTGATTCCGGTGTGCACGCACATCCAAATCAACTTTCGCGAAATCCTACACGTCTGTATTAACGGTGCGCACCTTTCGGTGAAGTTCGGACATGACCAAGTCGCCTCATTTAGCGGGGCGCACCTAGTTCCGGGAAAAATCAGGGTTTTAAAAGACCAAGTTTTTGGTCATTTTTACCATCGAATTAAATACAATCTACAACAGCATAAATTAAACTAAAAACAGGGTTTAAAACTTGGTCATACGGTCTAAATTATTTTTCAGGCAAATTTTGAAAATATTTCGCAGGTTAGGCGTAAAACAGTCGTGAACGGGGGGGGGGGGGGGGGGGTTGGGCCAGTTTCTGAATTTTCAGAAATAAGGGAATATTTTCCGGATTTTGCGTTGCGATTTACGACCGACACAGGACGCGATACCCCGAACGAATTGCATAGGGTTCGAGAGGGTCACGCAGGGAACAGGTTGCAACAGAACGTTCGAACATCGGCGCGACGAGGAGAGAACGGGACTCTCCGGAACAGGACGTCGAAAATGACTGAAATTCGAATAATTTTTTGAGAGAAGTAAATAAATGCCTTTAATTCATCTTTGCCTCTATTTGAACTATATATACTTGAACGATGTCTATTCATCTTTTTAGAAGTATCTAGAGATGAATTACTACATGTGTCATCGTTCATGGATGTACAACCGTCATCCTGATGACATCTGCAGTGTGCGAAACAAATTCATAGAGAGTGTACATCAGTTCCTATAGTTCGCGAAGGCATTCCCTCAGTACATGGATGACACCAAAATTAAGTGTACGTGTGTGAGATATCGCAACTTAACATGTCACTCAGAAGTGGATGTGACATATCATTTGTACTCGAGGGGTTTCACGTCGAATTACTATCAGTGGACCTCATACGGAGAACTTGTGTCTTTAACATCAGATCCAGAGCCTTATGTGGAGCCGTATATGGATGACCACGACCACTTTGATTACAACGACGGGTGCGTGAAAATAGTTTTCGACGCTGTCGGGTCTAGTTTCGATCCGGACAATCATGATGCAGCTGAGGAGGCACCGAATATCGATGCTCTAAAGTTCATAGAGTTACTGGAGAATACAAGGACTCCATTATATCCTGGTTGTGAGGATCATTCACTGTTGGAGGTGGTTACAAGACTATTAAGTATCAAGTCCGATTTGAATATGTCACAAGAATGCTACAACCGACTGATGGAGTTGATTATAGAGATCTTGTCGGAGGGTGCTAAGTTGCCTAAAGACTTCTACCGATTTAAGAGAATGGTGAGATTGCTCTGGATATAATACGAGAAAATTGATGCATGTCGAAATGAGTGCATGTTGTACTACAAAGACGACAAGGATGAAGACGTGTGCAAATTCTGTGGTACTAATCGCTACAATGCCACTGGTAGAGGAAGGTCTGTCGGAACAAGGAAGCCTACCGATTTGATGCACTACTTGTCTTTGACGCCGCAGTTGCAGATATTGTTTATGGTGAAGGAGGCTGCAGAAAACATGAGTTGGCACAAGCGGGAACAGATCGAAGGAGTGTTGGATCATCCATCCGATGGAGAAGCATGGAAGCACTTTGATCGAGAGTGTCACCCTCACTTTTCAAATAGGGGTAATTTAGTCATTTAGCATAGTTATATTATTTTACTAATTTAATAATTAATTAGTATGCTATATTAATAATTGTGGTTGTGCTATATTATTTATTAGTTAGTGGGCTAGCCTATTAGTTAGACTAGATACTAGTGAACCCAATTAAACTTGTCATGACAACTTATGAGCCCAACATGAACCAAGCCTAATGGACCAATTTTACTAATTAATTAGGAGGATTAGACTAATTGCATTGGTGCAGAAACTTTCCAAAATAGCCATCCTTAATTATTCGTGCAGAAACTTTCCAAAATAGCCATCCTTAATTATTCTCCTTAATTCTTCATGTAGGGGCAAATTAGGCATTTGGTGGTGACTTAAGAAAAAGGGAAGGGGTTGGCCACTTTAAGAGGGAACTCCTCTCTCTCTCTCCTCCTTATTGCATTCATTCTAGATCCCCAATTCCTTTCATTTTCTCCATCAATTTTCCTCTCAAGGAGTTTTGATTCTCTCATTCTCATCACTTAAGGAGTTTTGAAGCTTGGAGAAGCAAGTAGCACCAGGAGGAGGAGTATTGGTGAAGAGATCATGTCCGGATCATGTCCAATTATATTTTTCATTGGAAATCCATCTTCCAATTGGTAAATTTTGAATTTCTCTTCATTGTAGCTTCTAAAACATGTATTTGACTATTAGAAACCATCACATGGCATATGGCTACCAATATGAACAAGTTATAGGCTCTTTGGTTGTGTTTTATGATTTCTACATGGTAATTTGTGTCCAAATAGAGGAAATTATGAGATTGACACATCAATTGTGTGTCATGTGACCATTTAGATCTAATTAGACTTAGATCGGGGTTGTGGGACTAGGTACGTGTCCACAATTGGACACGAGTAGGCCGTATCACGATACGGTGTGATACGTAGCTTATTTTGGGTGTTTTGTGCAATTACTCTTCAATTCTTATTTTAACAAGTTATTTTAGTTATATTATGATGTATTATATATGTATATAGGATTATTGTGGAGGAATTTTGGTTTTGACACCTCAATTGGATGTATATCATAGTTTCCCTAAGCGTATACTTTAGGTGTTTTTTTAGTGTCTCTAATGTATTATATAGATATAAGTATATGATATTAAGTATTTATATATATATATATATATATATATATATATATATATATATATGTGTGTGTGTGTATGTGTATGTGTATGTGTGTGTGTGTGTGTGTTGTGTGTGTGTGTGTGTGTGTGTGTGTGTGAATGTGAACATTAGTGTATGTGTGTGTAGGTGTAAGTGCAGTGAGTGGTCGGGCATTTCGGTGTCAGCAAGGTGTTGGGGTGTGAAGGCCTTGGGTGAAGGCTCGGTTGCAGAAATGTGCATGTGACTACACATTAGTTTGTGCAGGGTAGAATTCTAGCAGTAGCAGCATGTTGCACGAGCAGTGACAACAACCTTAGCATAACAGTGCTTGATGTATACTCAAGTGTACATCATAGCAGATGTTACTGCTACTGTTTTGGTGATATGTTTAGGTATCGAGTTGTGCAGTGTGTAGGTGCAAGGGTGCACAACAAGTGATGTCAATGTTGTGCACAGATGAGTGTGTTACTGTGTATACTATACTTGTGTGTGTGTGTTCTGATTTCCGTAGGATGTGGGTGGGTGGATATTAACAAATGATACATTAATGAGTAGCAGCAGCCAACAGTGGCATGGCCACTGCATTTAAAATACAACAAGTCTTAGTATCACCTCAGTAGGTAAATTAACATCCAGACATGTTGAGTTGAAAGGAGAGGATAACAGTAGTACCTGGGCAGTTGGCATTATTGGGGAGATACTTGGATGATCAGTTCAAAATGATACATATGAGTATCAGTTGAGTATGTAGTCTTGTATCAGTGAGGTATAAACTGGGGTGTGTATCAGTGTGCCAGTATTAGACACTGCTAGTGAACTAATGCTTTGAGATAGTGTAAATATATACTAGAAGTTCCCAGTTAGTGAAAGGTTAGTTAGTTAGAGTATTAGTTAGATGTTAGCCTAAATTAAGTATTGGTTAATTAGTATGTATTTTATAGATATTGGTGTTAGTGATTAGATGTTAAGATAAGAACAACAACTAACAGTAAGGAGATGGGGTATTACCGAGTGCAGAGGCTTGGGACTGTGGATGTCACGTCCCAGTCCCAAAATACCGAGGGACTAGACACGTGGCAATGGCCAGCAGTACGCACCGATGGACAAATCCAATTTAATGGATCCATCAGGGCATACTTAAGCTGTAAAACAAAGTCTACGACAATCATGGCACAACTAATCTCATCCACACAAGATATAAAATATGATCCACAGAATAAATAAGGAATGTAAATCATCAGTTAGTCTCAACAAAGTGCTTCGGGGAACAACCCGATAAATATCTGATACAATGGTTCAACAGACCAGAAAATATAAATGACTGAAATAAACAAATACTGAGCATGAAACATGGATGCTCAGAAAAAGTCTTCGGCAAACACCTCATCCTCGGATGGCGGTACAGCTCCTGGATCAGCTCCTGCTGCGGTCCCGTATACCTCGGGATAGGTCTCGTCCTCAAATCCTGGGGACATAATCCATATCCAGGTCCTCAGGGGACATAGCAAGGTACAGAAAATATACAAGCCAAAATATAAATAGTGCAGCAAATAATGAGATAAATAGGGTAAGTATGTAAACATCTGTGTGAAATGCAAGAGAGAACATCAATAGTACTCAGGTTGAAACAACTACAAGCTCTGTGTAGGAGAGCCGGTAGCAGTGATATCATGAGGTGGTCTAGCTCAGCGGGAGACTGAGTAGCCGACATAATATAGTCAACCTGTAGCCTGTGGATCTCTCCAGCAATAGATGGAACAATAAGGGAATACTAAATAACCAACTAAGTGATATGCAAGATGAGAGCAGCACTAGAACTCAGGCTGAAGCCACTACAAGCTCTGTGTCGGGGAGCCGGTAGCAGCAGTAATAATGAGTAATGGGCCAAGCTCGGGCTTCAGAGTCTTATGCCTCACAATAATAGGAGTTTATATATATGATCAGCCTGTAGCCTGTGTGTCTCTCCCCACCCAATGTAACCACGCATATCATGTCCATGTCAAGCGGGATCATAACTAATGCAATAAGTCATAATGTATCTAAGAATATAGTATCTCTGTCAAGTCCTGTATCCTATACAGAATCACCACGAATATCTCGGAAAGATCCTGTCTCATAAACAGTGTCAAGTGTCCTGGGTCAAAGTGTACTTGGTAAGACAAGTACGAGAAGATAAAGTGTCATGAATATCCATCTCTAGATGACAATACACAACACCGCGTACGGTGTTGGCACCCGACTAATAATCGGACGCTAAGTACGTCACACGGTCCTAGGTTAAGCATGCATATCAATATAACTGAAGCAAGGAAAATATGTAACAATATTGCAGAGTTTGGCAAGGTACACTTGCCTGATGTTTGAATATCAACAATCGTCCCGGTATCAGTGGATCCTGTAGGTACTCCTCCAAAAGCTGTAATAAACATCACCAACAGTCTCAGAAGATATCAAATAGCTAGAAACGCCTGTCCTTAAGTCCAATTTGGACACAAGGGCAAAAAGGATATTTCTGGGCCAAAGCGAGGTCCATATGTGGGCCACTTTGCACCGAAAAGCATGTCAGGGTCAAAGGTCTCCAAATTCCTCAAACTCAGTGTCTACAAGTCAGGAACGATGATACGAACCCAACAGAACTTCCAGAATTGGATTTCGATGAGCCGATCACAAAATCGCCCGTCAAGTGGAGCCTGTGGGGCCCACGATACACGATTTTGTCAACGTTCTTAGAATTGGACCAAACTTGGGTCACATGACCAGCGTATTGCTACAAGTTCGATGGCATAAGTTTTGTCTCGATCCGACGTGTGTACACAAAGTTACAGCGTGTTCCAGAATAAACGGATACGGGGCGTTGTCGGCGGATACGCGTTGATTCCGGTGTGCACGCACATCCGAATCGACTTCTGCAAAATCTCACACGTCCGTATCAACGTCGCGCACGTTTTGGTAAAGACCGTGTGCGACCAAGTCGCCCCGTTTGGTGGGGCACACTCAGTTTTGGGGTAAAACAGAGCATTTTTTTCCTGTTTTTGGATCACGGTGTACGATCACCATAGGACGCGATGCACCGAGCGGATTGCACGAACACTGAGAGGGTTATACAGTCTACGTGGTGCAACTGACGGAATCGAAAACGGAGTTACGAGGAGATAGAAAACAATACCTGAACAGGGCTCCGAAAATTGTGTTTTCTCGTGTCCGAGCGTCGAGTTCGAAGTGTCCGGGTCCTGTATCCACCCTAGGGTTCGCTGCTGGGGTCGACTGCAGTCGACGGACACGGCGGATGCGGCCGATGCTAGGTCGATGAGGCTCGAGGTGGCTAGGGCTGCGGCGGCCGGGTCTCGAGCGACGGGGGTTGACGTCGGGCGGCCTGGCGGTGGGTCGAGGGTTGAGGGGGAAGTCGGGGTCGGGGGCTGGATTCTACGGCGGGGGTCGGTGAGGTCGCTGGCTGTGCGGGGGATCGAGCGGCGGTCTAGCGGCAAGGAGGAGTTGAGGGGGAAGTCGTCGAGGGCGCTGGACTCGGCGGCTGTGCGTGTGGGAGAGGGTGGCGGCGCTCGGCGCTGTCGGGGTCGAGCTGAGGTCGAGGCTCTCGGGTCGACTGCGGGGTCAGGGGTTGCCGACGGGGTCTGGTCGCTGCTCGAGGCGGAGGAAAGAGGAGAGCTGATCGGAGGAGATGGTGGCGCGGCGGCTAGGGTTTCCGAAGACTGGGCACAGACTTCGAGGCGGAGATTTATAGGCTGTGTACAGTAAATTCGGCGGAGGCTAGGGTTCCACTTGGGTTTCGGGTCCGGGTCGGGTTTGGCTCGGATTCGACCCGACCCAATATGCGGTTGGTTCAGCCAGATTGGGTTCGGTTCAGATTTTGGGTTTGGTTTGGATTTGGGTTTGGTTTGCAAATCCCATAGTTTTTAGGGCGTAAACCGCGTTTTCGGAGTCCAATAAATCCCCAGAAAAATGTCCTATATCCAGTTTTCTATTTTATACCATAAAATATTATTTCCATAATATTTTAACACCAATTAACAGCATTTAAAAATCTTTAACTCATAATTACCTTGGTTCTTCATCCAGAAAAATACCGAAAATTCGGGAAAAATTATATTAAAATTATTCTGAAAAATAGGGTGTTTACAGTGGAGCATGTCCGAATCAAACTTAAGTGAAGTAATTGAAGGGAAGGAAATACCTGGAAATGCAGGAAGGTATTTTAAGGGGAGATTTATCAGTTGAGTGCTGCAAACTGTGAGGTTCATGTAGGATAGGTGTATCTTAATTAGTAATTAGAGTGTTAGTTAGTGAATTAGCTAATTTAGTTAGTACAAGCCATGTATCAGTAAAGTTAAGCTAAGTCGGTAAGTTAGGATGATATCAGTCGAGTGTATCCATTAAAGTATTTATGTTAGTTAGTGATAAGCGTAACACCCCGTTCCGCTCAAGCGGACTGCCGATTCAAACGACAAAAGTGCAATATCCCGACCCGCTTTGCTCAGACGAGAATACTCGTTTGAGGCAAAGGATATCCAGACTTGTCCCTACAGGAATTCAGCTTATGCTTTCAGAGGCTCGCTCGGAGTATCACTCGACCGAGGCGAATCATCGCTAAGGTGGGTGGTTACGGTGAACTTGTCTTTGCTTAGCCAGCACACCAAAAATCTGGAATGATACATACTAGTCGCTAGGTGATTCACCCCATGCATGCTAATAAGAATCCAATGCACCTAGCTAAGGGAATAATCCCAACTTGTATTGCTTATGCTAGAACATGGAAATGAAACATTGCTTATATATATATATGTTCAGACCCTCGCATGCTACCCTAGAACGTGTCGCTCGGGAAGTCCCTTACGATCTCACTCCTAGGCTTACCTTCGGGCCCGAGCTAACGTGAATATTTGTGTTTATATAAATGCATGCTTGTCTGCTTATATTTTGCCTTGTTTTCATCCAAACTCTGGGAGACTACTAAGTAGTCGTTATGTGCCTGAATGAACTTGCAAGTATCCGGGACCGTTAGGTCGCCAAGGCAATTTTCGCCCCAGGGGAAATGCATTATGGCAAAAGTCATTCATGAAACAAAATGAATCATGCAATACTGCTTGTCGTGTGCTCGTGTTGCCTCAACTGCATGAATTATGAACTTAATAATCGTGTTCGATCATGGACAACTTGTGCACAAGGGTATAAGTTCTACGGACGGTCGCTGGGGTACTGGCACCTATCCGATCCGGGCAAAACTTCGTGTGTAGTCAATCGTATGCGGACTGGATAGCTTGCAACGTATCGTGTGTTTATCGTGTGGCCATCGTGTGTTCTCATTGCATGCTATCCTTTTCCTTGACTAGTCCATTATGGCAATCAAGCCAGTGATCCTTGTGTGTATTTAACCTGTTGCATGCTTGCTTGTAAAATGAAAGATAAACAAGTCATCCTCGCTTAGAGGCTATCCGCGTGCGAGATATTGTATCACATGAAACAATAATCTGAACAACTAAACGATAGAAATCTCACATCCAAGTACTTGTATTTGCATATGATAATGCCCCTGAATGTTTATACTTGCTCGTGCTTGAATTTACAATGTTTGCCTTGGACAGGGAAGGTCAAATGGTAAGTTGATAAGTCTCGTCGTGTTTCCTCTCATGTCGCACGGCGCACTGCCACACGAGTTAGGCTATTCGATGTTTGCATGAAACTGATCCTAAGGCAACTAGAAAGATAACTTAATAGTTGGTGCACGGAACCTATATTACGTGTTTGGATTTGTCGAGCGGGCGAGTAGCTTCCCCACCAGTGCATTCAATGTACTGATAATCCACCAGATTGTATGCAGGGTGCGAGAGAACCTCATTCGGTGCGGATGCCTCCTTCGTGCGTGCTAAGGCCAGGAGTTTTCTCTGAAGCCTTGGAGCGCTGCGTCTGGAACTGAAGCACATATACAAGATATAATGTTATGAACATTGCCTGTACAATCATTCCATAATTGTAGCCACTTGGCACGCTTTTACTGTTTTAGAGAGAGAGGCTTGAGCGACTTGTAATCTCGGTTATACGCCGCCTGTAACACTTGTTTATATCAATAAAGAGTTGCTTTACTTCAACTTGTGTTATTCAATACTTCCATTATATTGTCAACTCAGTGAACTTGTTACCAAATCGCTATGCGTTTATGATTCCGCTGCACTCGGACAATCTGTACGACTCTGTGGCTTAGACCTCTTACCGTCAGCCAATGAACCACGGCCTTGCACGGGCGTGGCTCACGCTCGTGCGGCATCACGCCCGGATGAGTCAAGCGATCGTTCCGCGGGAGCGCTGGCGCGGTGATTCTCGCCTAGCGGGAACGGCCAATTTAGCCTGCGGGAGATCGGGGCATGACAATAAGTATCACTATTATGGGTAGTGAGTTACCAATAGCATTAGCTAGATGTCAGTTAGTGCATAACTAGATACCAATTAGCAACAATATTAGTTCAATGTAGTTTAGGTTGGTAAATGTTAGTGTTATTAGTTAAATAGATGTCAGTATCACTATAGTATCAGTTATTTTATGAGTATCAATTAGCTATTTATATATAGTTAATATTAAGGAGAGACCTAGTATAAGGTAATTATAGGCCATTATAGACCAATTAACCTAGTTGGACCTAGTTTAGCCTAGAATTGACCTAAAAAGCATATTAGTGCATTATTTAACTTAATTCTTCTTCATTACACAAATTAACTTGATATTTCCTAAATAGGATTGTGTGACACCAGCTTGGGCATCAAGTGACACCTTTGCTCAGGACTAGAGGCGAGTACATCTCTATGTTAGTTTTCAGTCTTGATATCATATATATATCATATGTTATAGAACTGTTTACTTAATTCTGATACAGTGGCTACACAGACTGGTACTATATGGATCCTGTCAGAAGATGTTATCCCCTACCGTGTTCAACGGGTACTCCTTCATATGTATTTTATCATGTGTATCGGGTATTGGTTATCGTGTACTTTGTGTTCACACAATGCTCGTGTTCAGTGTGCTTATATTCGTTTTCGTAACGTGTCGTGATTGGATCCATAAGTATTAGTTGGGGATGTGGGAGTATGAGTTTGTTATATGATCAAGCCCAAGTGTATTCGTGTACATGTCGATTATATATCATACGTATAATTGAGTTACCATATTGTATTCGTGTTCAACCCAAATCGGTCACATAACAAACTTGTATTCTATGGCACATTAGCTAGTTTCATCTATTTCTATTTATTTACAGTTATTCATATTACCTGTTCTTCATCCCAGTACATTACATGTTCATTCTTGTTTATTCCATTTCCTATTGCTAGTTATCTTGTATTCTTTTCTATTATTTGTTATATATGTTCTATTATATTTTTGGAACTGCTTTCAGAGGTATGTACTTCGCTCCAATCATGACTGGATATTTTTTTCAGATGATTGACTTGTGGATCAGTGTCACACTTATTACGGGCAGCAGGACGGCGAGCCATTAGATGATTCTCCCCTAGAGCAGGAGGACCTAGTGCCAGTATATCAGGAGGCTTAGTTATATATTTTGGATATTGTATTAGTCTTATTTCTAGACTCATGACAGGTATATATTATTTTAGGAGTGGCTATGTCAGTCTTATGGATTTGAACTTGTGGATGTTTTGTGACTCTTATTTCCTCTCTTTTATTCCATATTGTACTTACATCCTCCTTTAGTTTTATATTATGATTGAGTATTGCTTATCATTATCATATACTATATTGTTCCTCCGTTTGGAGTTGAGATGATATTGACATGTACCATATATATATTGTGTGAGATATTTAGATTGTATGGATGACCCAGACATCGTTCTACCATCGATGTTGCGGCGTAGACTAGGCGCTGATCACTACTCGTGCCCTTATTTCGGGTGCGGGTCACGACAGAGAGTATCCAGATTTTGCCTTGGATCCGCGTAATGTCATATTGGGGCTCTCCTCCGACGGTTTTACCCTATTTGGACTTTCGGGCTCCCAATATTCGTGTTGGCCTATGATCGTCACTCCGTACAACCTACTGCCTTGGATGTGCATGAAGACTCCTGTTATGTTCCTAACCGTTATTATTTTAGGTCCGAACAATCCGAAGAGGAATATCGATGTGTATTTATAGTTGTTGATAGATGAGTTGAATCGGTTTTGGAAAGTAGGTGCCAACACGTACGATGTTTCTAGAAAGCAGAATTTTCTGATTATGACAACACTTATGTGGACCATCAACGACTTTTCGTCCTATGGAATGTTATCAGGATGGAGCACTCATGGCGGTCTCTCGTATTCGTATTGCATGGTCCGCACTAAGGCTTTTCGTTTAAAATACGGAGGCAAACCGTGCTTCTTCGATTGTCATCGACAATTCCTGCCGAAGGATCATCCGTATCGGAGGAACATGAATGCTTTTCGTGCCGGCGTTGTGGAGAAGGCCAATCCACCACCAAGGTGGCACGGATACACGATATGGAAAGAGGTAAAAGATTTACCAAGTTCTGTCGAAGAGCCTGCTAAGGGGTATAAGTGTTACGAATTTGGTTGCACTCATAACTGGACGAAGAGGAGTATATTCTAGGATATGCCATATTGGAGCACCAATCTGATCAGACATAACCTTGATGCCATGCATATCAAGAAGAATATGTTTGACAATATTATTAATACTGTAATGGACATAAAGGGGAAGACGAAAGATAATCCGAAGGTCAGGTTGGACTTGAAAGAAATATGTAGACGTCCTGCGTTGCATTTGATAGAGGAGGGGAATGGAAAGTTAAAGTAGCCTAAGGGAATTTTATCACTGGAGAAGGAGGATAAAGAAAGACTTTGTAGGTGGATTCATGACCTAAAATTTCCAGACGGATACGTGTTGAACTTGAGAAGATGTGTCGACCTCAAAGAGAATAAACTGACGGGTATGATGAGCCATGATTGTCACGTATTCATGGATAGGTTAATTCTGATTGTATTTCAGAAATTCTTACCGCATGTCATTTGGGATCCATTGACAGAGCTCAGTATATTCTTTGGATATCTTTGTTCTACTAAGTTGCTTGTCGATCGTCTAGAAAAGCAAGAGAAGGATATTATGGTAACACTGTGCAAGATCGAGAAGGTGTTTCCTCCTGGATTCTTCGACTCCATGGAGCATTTGTCAATTCATCTTTCCTATGAGGCACGTATTATGGGCCTGTCGGTTATTGATGTATGTACCCATTCGAGCGGCATCTGAACCACCTAAAGAGAAAGGTAAAAAATAAGGCACGGGTTGAGGGTTCTATTTGTGAAGCTTATATGCTCGAGGAGATTACAAACTTTTGCTCGACGTATTTCAAACATCATGTTGCTACTAATCGAATAAGAGCTCCGAGAAAGGACGACGGATATCAGGAATCTAATGATGCAATACTGAAAGTATTCAATGCATCCGAAAAGCCTTCGGGGAAAATAAAGAAGAGATATTTGAATGACGACGAGCTAAGGGCTACTCAGTTGTATATATTACTCAATTGCGATAAGGATGAAGTGGAGAAGCTAGAGGGGTAAGTAATTAATATGTCCACGTTTACATCATCTCAATGTAATGGTATAAGCTCGGTAATGTTATGCTACTAATAGGCGGTTGCTTCGTTGTTTTTTAGTACATATAATGATGAACTGAGGTCGGTTAAACCCTATATAACAGACGAAGAAGTAGAACAAGAAATGAGAAGTCATTTTCCTTCTTGGTTGAGCGCATATGTAAGGAGCTCGGTAATTACTTTTTGTATATGCACTTTACACAATAATTAGCGAAATGTTGAACTTAATTTCTTATCTTATGGTATTTAGGTCGATCGTCCAGATACAACACTTGAGAATGAATCTATTAGAACTTTAGCTAAGGGACTAATTTATGTTGACAAAATCTGACCAAGCTATTGTGCAAATGGGTTTAGGTTCAAGTCAACAACTGCCCCGATCAGAGACAACTTCCTAGGTCTCGAGGACACCAAAAATAGTTGTTTGTGTATCAAATCTTCGAACTATAAAGATGTCGATATAGGCAATAATTTTTATGGCGTCTTATGGGAGATTGTGGAGCTGATATATAATTATGGAATAGAGCCTGCTAAGATCATGTTATTCAAGTGTGAATGGTTCAATCCAATCCAAGATCAAGTTAAAAAATAGACAAGCATGGTCTTGTGAATATAAACCACCAGCGTCGATATCAAGGCTACAAACCATTTGTCCTATCAAGTTAGGCTCAACTCGTGTACTTTATAACTTATCCTAAATGGGGAATAATGAGGTCGGACTGGTGGACAGTATGCAAGACCAAAGCTAGAAATAACTTTGACGTTGAAGAAATAGCTTATCAGAAGGATGAGCTACCTCTTGTAACAAATATTGTAGAGGTGGACTCAACGGAAGTTTTTTATTACACGGCTAATCGTGTTGAAGATGTAGAATTATCCGAAGAGGAAGATGAAGTAGATGAAAGCGAAGAAGAGGAGGACGAGGTCGAGGAAGAGGAGGACGAGGAAAACGAAGAAGATAAATTTTCAGAAGATGATTGAAAATAAAATTAAATCCATGTAGTCTTGTGACATGTACTGTATTTTTTTGGATTATACTTCTTGGATATTATTGACAAAACTCTAGACTGTTTGGTTATCTAGACTTTTTGTGTATAATTCAATGAAGGGTTGCTCCAGATTATCTAGACTTTTTAGTTATCAGTTATGACAGGACGATGTGGAGGGTTCGGACGTAGAGGATCATCTAGAGGACACCGTGCTCCAAGCAGCAGCACTCCTTCGGTACCGGGTACTAGGGCCGAACCACTTGTATCTCCTCATGACTGTACTCCTGGGATGAACACTCCTGGGACGAGTAGTACTCCACTCTTCCGACCACTTGTACCTCCTCATGACAGTACTCCTGGGATGAGCAGTTCCAGGCCGGAGCCTACTATTCCTCCGTCTACCATTCATACTGCTGACGGTACCATGGAGACTGAAGAGGAGACGGGCAAGGCCCAGCCCTCGCAGTATCAGAGAGATCTTCCATACGTGCCTCCGGACGAGCATCGGATGGAGATTGGGGCCGACGGCACAAAGTAAGTTAATTAGTTAACATTTTCTTATGTATATATATATATATATATATATATATATATTTATTTATTTATTTATTTATTTATTTATATTTATATAGACTTTTCTATGAATATAATTATCTATGTATAGATATCATCCGTCGAGGGTACAGAGATGCTTGGGGCTATTTCTGAGGTACAATTATGGTGTCCCTTAGATCAACTACTCCGATGCTTCAGACGAGAGGATGCGTTCTGGTTTAAGCACTTCAAGGTAAAAATATATTTAGTTTTAATATTGATCATCTAATTTATTTATATTACATAACTTAAAATATTACTTCTTGTAGGACACATATTTCTACCCACCACACCGGGCCGAGGTGATAGAGGAGATATTTTCTTCTGTCGCCACCAAGCTAGTCCGGGATGCGATCAATGATCAGAAGCACCGTGATCGTTTGGGAAAACCAATCCATGGTTGGATCACGACTGAGTAGTGGAATCAGATGAGAGCTAGATTCGACGATCCCAAGTACAAGGAAAAGTCAGATAAGGCGAAGCTGACCAGGAAGAAGGTAGGAAAGTGGTGTGGTGGGTCGATTCTGATGACGAAATATTTTTGTCGCATGGTAAGTGTTTAACGTATATATATGATTTTAATCAAAGTAGGATAAAATGATTAATTTTAGTAACTAAATATCTATTTGTAATTAACAGGTCCAGAGGGATAAAGCCGCTAACATGGTGACCGTCTTCCTCGCCACCCAACGGAAGGGCGAACAACTCATCGATGATAGGGCCACACAGACTTACGTAAGTATTACTTTACGTTTTTTATTTTAATATAACTTAAAAAATATGCAAATAAATATCCATGTAATTAGTAATAAGTTGCTTAGATAATAGGGTTATTTATACTAAATATCCTTATATTTTTGGTTTATAACACCGGGTACCCCTGCTTTTGAACAACTTAGAAAATATGTAAATAAATATCCATGTAGTTAGTAACAAATATATTTATCGAGCGATTCATTTTTTTTCTAGAATTGACATCTACGGCTCCGTCAGCAGTCGACGCAATATGCTACGTCTGCACCTCCCGAGGGAGAGGTCGGTACTTCCTCGCAGCCACCAGCCCTCCTAGTTCCGTCGGCTGACGAGCTGTGGCAGACCGCCACTAGTGGTCTTCAGAGGGGTACATACTATGGTACGGTATCCTATGCGCCTATGTTGTGACGCAGGGCTCTAGGACCCCCTCTGCCCCTACGCATACCCCATAACCTTTCCAGGAGTCAGTGCGAGTCTAGCAGGAGAGAGTTGACCATCAGATTACGTCTTTGTATGATGAGATAATGAAACTGATTTCGCAGCACCCCCAATCCCAGCCGCAAATGGACTATGCGAGGATCTTAGCACATTTTGATGCACTCGAGCAAAACCTTTTGGAGCTCAGGACTATGACCGAGGCGACATAGCGGGACATTACGGATCTGGCATCATCGATATAGCATTCCATCACTCGAATTATAGGTGTCATGGATTCATACAATGATCGTCTATCAGCGTTGGAGCGGATACGTCCTCCTTGTTCGCCGACATCGACACCGACTCCACCGACGATACTGCCTCCTAGTTCGACATTGGTGGCTCTTTCACAGGGCCATTTAGACTATATCGTAACCCAGTTGCGTGGCGGTGTTCTTCCTCCTCCTCCTGATCAGCATTAGTCATAGGTTGAACATATAGTTATGAGTTTGTGTGAATTTGGCCCAATTTGGAGAATTTGTGTGACATTGGCCCATTTTTGGTTCTGTTGTATATATTCTTTTTGTGACATGAGTTTATTTCAGACTTTTATATATGTTTGAATTTGTATGACATTGGCCAACAATGACAGTAGATTTAAATTTATCAGTATTTAATAATTTGCATATGTGTGACAATCTATTTTTATAAATTATGAATATATTTGTATAAACTGTAGGCTGAATATTGTTATATAAATTATTATGTAACAATCTGTATTTTTATAAAAAAATTACAGTAATTTAGAGACGTTTACTGACGTCTAGCGACGATTAGCGACGTACAAATACATCGCAGAGAGGTATCAAAATGTCGCTATCCCTGTACCAAGCCGTCGCAAATATGTCGATAAAAGTCGCTAATTTGCTGACTTGAAAATCTTTGCCATGTCATCAAGACGTAACTAAAGTACGTTTTTAAATGTTGCTACATTCAAAAAAATATTAGCGACGTACATGCGTTGCTAAACACCGCTAACGGAATGTCAGCGACGTTTAGTGACATAGTAAACGTCACTGAGTATAGAAATATCAGCGAGGTTTTATGACTAAATTTGTGTCGCTCATATACCGACGTTGTGCCACAGAATGTCGCTAATTGGTAAAAAATTTGCGACGTTCATACGTCATTAAGATATCTCTAGTTGCGACGTATAACGACGTATTTTCAGTCAACGACTAACTAGACCGCGACAATTATAAAACGTCGTTATTTTATTTCAGCGAAGTAATTTTATAATTTAGCGGTAGCATTGCTAACCCCATAATTTTTAGTAGTGGAATCTCTTTGCATCAAGCAAGTCATCTCGTCGAGCAAGGCGGGACGGATCATCGTACTTACGCCATTTGAATCGATACTTCGGGTTGAGCGAAATGGATCGTTACATTATACACCAGTCATAATAAGTCTCGTCCTTGTGGCTTCCTGAGTGCAAACCATACTATCACACACTATCGAATCTAACTAAAGCATATTATTTAGCATCCTTAGACATGTTTGGACACAACTTTCCTATTTGTTTTGCCTTAATTCGCGTCGTACTCATACATGGCCAGTTTCATTGAATGACTTTATCACTCAATTTGAGCTTACTCTATTCACTCGATCATTGCTTTCACTGACTAAGTCTCTACTGCGTCTTAACACAGAACTGCATCGTTCAACACGGGATATGGTATAATCTACCGTGTACGAAAATCTTAGGCTCAGGCTAACCTATCCAATTGTTATACTTATACATGCGCATCTAAATATATTCACTTGCAGTTACATTCGAGTTCAGCATATCGCTGAGTCTGGATCATACACATATTTAAGGCATCCTCCAAATATATGTATTTCAACCAAGCTTAGCGATAACGAAGTCGGACAAACTACTCGTGAGAATCTTACTTTCGAATAGCCGATCGTTTACTAACTAGTCTAAATCGAACTCCAATTCACTTCATTATCATCTATATCAATCCTCGAGATGACATAATTCATTTCTCAAGTGTTCTCGTCTTATGAAATCACAACAATACCTCGAGCGGGGTCGACCAAAACCCAAGTTAATTCTAATCCAATTCAAAACCAAGCATTGCACAACCATCAAGTATGTCTTCCAAGAAACGGTTCAATTCATTATCCTAACTGTCCTTGATTATCCTTAATTCCGATTATAAGCATTACATGTCCTATCGTTCATCCCGTTGGTGTCAAACACAACTTCACTAGCGTACACTCCCACTCACAAGTCCTAACTCTAAGTTTTGTTGCCCCGGTTCTATCGTCTACCCGAGTGATACTTTAAAGTCGGTCACACTGGTTCATCTTGTAGCATAGGGTCATCTGCCTAACTACTAGGTCGGCTCAGAAGGTCATAGATACAGTTCGAGTTTACGACTCACCGAGAAAATTCATTGTGCGATGCTCGTCACAATTCCTAAGGTCAAACCATAGTCCGTTCGTATGGGGGTATTCTACCCAAGCTAGCTTCACTAAGATTTTTAAACATCGAGCATAGATCATCCTAACCATAACAACACATTCGTTGTACAAGGCTCGAGTCTGTTTGTCACGTCCTAGAACCAGAATACTAGAGAGCGGAGGAATGACTCAGCCAACCATACCTTACGGAATACCGAAGCAACCTGCAATGTGTTAAGGTTGTCTAGAGACAAGGGGGTGCATACTATAATCAAGTCTTCTAGGGTCAAGAACTTTTATATCTCAATCATTCAAACAAGTAGCAATAACATAGAACATTTACGAATAAGCAGTAGGGCGTCCCCAATGCCGCATCAAAATATCTAGAGATCTAGCAAATACGAGTGATATGCCAGATACACAATCAAAAGTATACATGACAGTGAGTCAGCTACAGTATGAATATATTACAGTAATATAGGAAACTAGTGTCCAGATTATCCGGCTAACAGGTGCCGGTTGGCTAAATGCCCAAAAGATTATAGTTTACAAAAGACGAGTAGTGACTGAAGGAACCCACTTGTAACCCTCAACAACCATTATTCTGGTGCGTGCCATCAATGAGGGAGAGATACGCTTGATCCTCAGGTGCTGGCTCTAAACATGACCATGCAAAACAAGTAGGGTCAGACCCCAAATAGCAAGTACCACAAGAAAGCATAAAATGAAGAAACAAAACCAATTCTATAGCATGAGATGCTTAACCAACAATCAATGACATATGCCCCATCCATGACATGACATGATACCCCTTCACCAAACAAGGACAGGAAGTGCCATATCGTATCAAGATAGAACACGTCCCTTGATTATGGTCAAGCTAGAATAACTTTGGGTCATAGTTTCAGTCCACATGCTATCGTAACACCATAGTGCAACCCAACAACCAAACAAGGACATGAGTTGAACTATCATACCACGATAATCTATGTCCCTAATTCTACTCAACAAAAAATACAATACGCAAGCAGGGATACAATATTTAAGTAAAATAGCATAGTGTTAACAAGAAACTTTGATCCGTGTCCCGTTGTACCACAACAACGCAACTCAACAACCAAACAAGGACATGAGTTAAACTTTCATGCTGTAACTTTCCACTTCTCTAACTAAAATAGATTAATCGGCCAAACATGTGTTATGGCTTGATATGTGATCTCTGGATTATCCCAGTAATACAATGTATAAGTATCCTCAGATCGTGCCATAATCGAGCAAGGTTGGTTGAACCAGCACACTAATAGGCACCACGCCCGAGAAGGATCAAAGCTTCAGACGTGGACCAAACTGCTAACGTCACTGTTGAATGCACGGCTTCACTTTTCTTACTTACGTAATAGGTTTACCAACCAGTATGGGAGTCAGGGTTCTAGCGGACGATTCTCTGCATCAAAGATCTTCCCGTTCGCCACTTTGTTCTCATATTTCGATTCTAGTAATATACAAACAAGAATAAATGATGCAACAGTCCCTTACAAGGGCCCTGAGCTAAATTAATGATCAGTAGCAGTTTCAGGCTTTCTATAGAAAAGATACTGACTCAGCTTATAATGAAGTCAGATACTGCACTCCACTAATGCGGATGATATACAGTATCCGTGGTGGCCAGCTTTTACTCCCAGCTAACTTAGGATGGTTCGACATGCACGATCTCTAGATACCGTTCCCTCCCAATACTCTACAAATTAAGTTGCCTACTTAACCCTAGGTGATTTAGAATCTCATGTCGTGGTCACATGAATATTCCTTCCTAAATATCATACTTTAAGTACTGGCACTCTTGATACGAATCCACATTATCTCTTAAATCTGGATTCACCCAAGTGTGATACAACAATCAATACTTTCTAGCCACGGCTAAAGTCACTGTCCAACTACCAGATCTGTGTAAGAAAATAATTATGTATATCATGTAGCAAGTGTGTGTGGCAAGATGACTCACTATATCAAGTAGCACTCTCAGTACGATCAAGTGTATCAGCATAGATACAATAGTCAGGGCAGGAACAAGTTTCAATATCAATGTTATGGACAAGCAAATGATGATAACAATAATTTGTCACTCTATTATATCGATAGATAAAATAAGAGTAGTGCGAGAATCCCTCGAGATCAGATCCACAATCTTTAAACCAAACAAGGACCGGGATTCCAGACCCTCCATCGAGTTGAACTACGCCTCTTATTCTGTCCAATGGATAATAAGGTGATCTAAGGAAAGTAGCCTAATCAGCAAGTAAGTACGTGCATGGCCATATCTACAGGCTCATTCCAGGTACTTAGTCATTTAGCACATTGTCACATATGGGTCATACAAGTCATTTCTAAGTTAATACTTAGCATCACAATCGTTCAATCAATATCCACATTAAACCAAGCATGTGACCAAAGTAAGTAAGAAATAATAGGCGTATAGGAGGAAGGCGCATAGCAAGGTGTCGCATATTCGTCAAGGCCGCATAGGGTCAAGGACGCATAAGATCAAGGCCGCATAGACAGAGCAAAGTCCACTCTTCGGGAAACGTGTGATGTGACAAACAATAAATTCAAGTCAAGTCAAGTCAGAAAAGTGAGTGATGTGACATGTGATAAAAGTGTGTCAGAAGAAAAGATAAATTATAAAAAGTCGTGCCAAGTCAGTTAGAAGTTATGCGTCCAGAAGGAAAGGGACACATAGCTCCTGACCGCATAGACAACGAGGCCGCATACTCCTCTTGGCCTCATATATACTTGGCCGCATGAAATCTTTTGGACTTAGTAAAATTTTATTCGTTCAAGTTCATGCAATTGGCCAAGGGCGCATATACAAATTCAGTCATGCGTCCAACAGGGTTGGCCGTATGCTGACTCAAGACGAGAAGTACAGGCCGTATTGCACTTCGTGCCTCATAGCGCCCATTCGTCTCCACCAAGCAGCAGCTATTCGGCCATGGCCAAAAGCTCAAAAATAAGATTTTGTTTCTTCCATAGAAACTTCAAATGATGTCCAAATCCCACAAAGTAAAGTTCTAAACTACTCAAAATCAAGTGCTCATCAACACAAAGAGTTTTTAAAAAATATTTAGTTTTAAAAGATCATAACCCAAGAATACTCAAGAACACCAAGAAAACCATAAAACTTAAAACTTAGATCTACACTAATCCATCATGGAATCCAAAAATACCAAGTTCTAAATGTATGAAGAATCAAATAAGGAACATAATGGAACAAAAATATAAAGTATTTCTTCATTTCTTGCAAGATGTACTTGCCTATGAAGGGGGAGAGAAAAATCTAAAAAAGAGAATGAAAGACAAAAAGTGAGAGGAGAGAGAGTGAAGTTGGGTTATATATGAAGGGTTTGAGGTTTAGACCATGGATTCAACTCATAATAAAACCAAACCAAACAAATAAACCAAAAGTCAAGTGAACCAATGTCACTACCCAATTCTAGAAAATATGATTATTTTTTATTTTATTTTTGGTAAATTGTGTATTGTTTATAATTAATTATATTTATATTTATATTTAATTGATGGCTGTATTATTTTTTATTTGATTGTTTTAGAGTTTTGGCTAGTCTAGACCCATGTCAGACCCTAGTGGACTCATGTCCGACCCAACCAACACCCTTGTGAGGCCTATTTTTGGGTTTAGAATATTTATTATATTTTTAATAAGTTAGTTGGAGAGATTATGAGTTAGTTTGAGTGCTTTTGGAGCCCCAAACCCAAAATCTAAGTTAGGAGAGGGCATTTTGGTCTTTTGGGCATTATGTAAACCCTTTAATGCACATGGTCGGTTCCCCCAACCCCTTTCCTAGCCGAACACAGCAGCCCCCTTCCCCATTCTCTTCATTCATTCACTTCTTCTTCTTCTTCTCCATTCTCCACTCTTTCTTCTTCTTTCCTTCTTCTAACTTCAAGTAAGTTCTCTATTTCTCCTCTTTCTTCTTCTATTCTCCATGGATGTGAACCCTAACCTTTTGATTTCCCTTAACCTAGGTGTTTAGAGCCTAGACTTAGTGTTGAGGCTTGATTTGGAGGCTTGGAGCTTGAGGGTGGTGATTTCAAGTATTTTGGAGACTTTGGCCTTGGGATTCCAACTCCCAAGAGATAAACCCTAAATTTTCTCTTACTAATTGCTCTAATATAGTGTAATTAGTGGTTTAGAGCCTTCCTAAATTCTAAGACTACCCGTGGAAGGAAGTTAGAACTAGTTTTGTTGTGTTTGGAGACTTTGACTTTAGATTTTGTGTCAATTTTGGGTGAAATCCAAGATTAGCCCAATTTGGGTGATGCCCTAGGTTAGACGGACCTAGGTAGACGTTGTCGGGTGTCTTGAGGGTTAGTACGCATCTCCGTTCGGACACGTGAAGTCGTGTCGCGGAGAAATAGGCATTTCGGACGTTTTGGGGGTTTTCGTCGTCGCCGGTTCTATGTGCGTGCGCATTTTGCCTAGAATCGACGAGTTAGCATTTTTTTTTCTAGGATCTAGACATCGTTTAAAACCCGTGGGTAAATTTTAGGCCGATTCCGAGTTGGTTTGGTGTGCATTTCAGGAGATTTTGCGAACCGCACACCACGTGTTCGTCGAAATGACCGAACGACCATTTCGACTTGGTTTCTTAGTTTTAGGCTTGTGCGCGCGTTGGGTTAGCTTCGGGGAGTATGTGATAGAGTTCTTGGGTTATATTATATATATGTGTGTGTTTGTACGTGTAGGGGTCGTTGGGCGTGCGTTGGTGAGTGTTGTGTGCGTTGTTTGTGAGTTGTGTGTGTTGTGTATTAGAGTGTATATATATGTATATATAGGAGTATATATATATATATATATATATATATATATATATATATATATATATATATATATATATATATATATATATATATATATATATATATTTGTTTATATATGTGTGTGTGTATATATATATTTGTGTATGTGTATTAGTGTGAGTGTTTGCGTGTTTGTATGTGTGTGTGATTATATGTGTGAATGTGTGTGTATATATGTGTGTGTACCTATATGTATTAGTGTGTGAGTGAGTGTGTATATATTTATATATAGTTGTGTGTATATATATATGTATGTATGTTGGTATATATATATATATATATATATATGTGTGTGTGTGTGTGTGTGTGTGTGTGTGTGTGTGTGTGGTATGTCGGGCTGTGCGGCGCTGCGGCAGCGAGGGGGGCAGCAGCAGCCTCAAGCAGCAGCAGCAGCTTGGCGAGGCTTTGCGCTAGCCGCAGTGTGTAGCAGTAGCAGCGAGAGAGAGAGATAGATCAATATATATATATATATATATATATATATATATATATATATATAGATAGATAGATAGATAGATAGATAGATAGATGAATAGATAGATAGATAGATAGATGAATATATAGATAGATAGATAGATAGATGGATAGATAGATAGATAGTTAGTTAGATATATCTATCTATATGTATAGATATATATACATATAGCTAGATAGATGCATAGATATAGCTATATATATATATATATATATATATATATATATATATATATATATATATATATATATATATATATATATATATATATATATATATATATATATGAGTATGGTATATATATGAGTATGGGTATATGTGTGTATGTGTGGATATGTATATATATAGATACGTAGGTGTATATATATTCTAGGCTAGATTACTACCTAGGTGTACATCTATATGCATAGATAGTTAGCTAGATGGGTAGTTAGTGAGGTATTGGAGGATATCTCAATACCTTGAGATATCAAGGTATCTCAATACCTTGAGATACCCAAGGTATTGAGTATCGGAGCGGGGTTTTTGAGCAATTGCCTAGGTTTGAGTTTAGAGATAGGTTTTTATATATATGTATATATACTTACATGTGCTAGCATAGGTTTTAGCGGGTATAGGCGGGGTGCGTAATCTAGGTCGAGGTATCGGATACCGAGGGTATCCCGGTATCTCGAGGAGGCGAGTTTGATGGTTTACTAGCTTAACGAGCTAGTTTTGACCTAGAATTTTAGGAGCACCCTAGTTTGACCTAGTGTTGACCATAATTGTCCTCGTTGACCGTAAAAGTCAACGTTTGACCTAGTTTTGACCTAGAGTTGACTTTTTGGACCCCGGGTTGACTTTTTGACCCAAATTTCACCGGTTTGACCCGTTCGACCTAGAATATCCCTAGAACCTTATTTCTAGCTATTTTATATCAGTTTAACTCTTTAGAACCCTGTTTAATTCTGTTTTTCGTAATAGGTTCTTGCGACGCCAGTCCGGATCTCGATCCTCATCAGTTGCTCAGGACGTCAGGCGAGTACCTACCTCTGATAGTTTCTATTTCATGATAGCGTATATATCACCTGTTCTAGAACTGTAATACTTGATTCTGACACATTGTTTCACGAGCTGGTACTAGTGGATCCCGTCATGAGATGCTATCCCCCTTACCGTGTTCAGCGGGTACTCTATCACGTGTATTTCATCATGTGCTTCGGGTATTGATTCTCATGTGCTATCATGTGCTTCTTGTGCTCTCACCTTTATGTGTGCGAGCTATTTATCATGTACGTAGCGTGTCGTGGTTGGATCCAAGAGTATTAGTGGGGGAGGGGAGTAGGAGTTGGTTATGTGATCAAAGCCAAACAGTATTCATGTGTATGTCGGTTATGCAACTCACGCATAACAGAGTTATCGTAAATTATTCTTGTGCAACCTAAGCCGATCACATAACGAACTTGTGCTCAAGGCACTTAGCTAGTATTCCTGTTTTCTCACATGCAGTTACTTCTCCACTACTTGTATTGTTCTCCAGTTTTACATTGCAGCTACTTTATCTGCTCCACCATGTATTTATTTTCCTGTGCATCTTGTATACTTTTCTATTGCTAGTCATATACACCTTACCATGTATTTGGAGTTACTTTCAGAGTTATGTACTTCGCTCCAGTCCTGACTGGGCATATTTTTTCCAGAGGATCCTGAGGATTATTGCCCGACATTCTACGGGCCGGGCATTGAGGAGTGTTGTGACCCGGAGACTGAGGAGGAGCCCGTCGAGGAGACGCCGTTAGCGCCCTAGTTAGCTAGGTAGGTTTCCCTGGGTTGTTCCCAGTTGATATTCTGGATGACTGTACTGTATTTATTATTTGGCTGCTGTGAGATATTGTAGACTTGGACTATATTTTGGATATTGTATTGCTCTCTTTGATTCTTGTTTCTTTGTGATATCTTATCGTGCTTTTACTCTTCCCCTAGTTATTGTGATTGAGGCATATATATATATATTGCGTGGTTGCCCTCATTTTTGGAGAGGTTATATTGACAGGTTTTGTGAGTTATAGATTGTTGACCTAGAACGAACCTTTACAGCGTTCTACCGCCGATTCTGCGGCGTAGGCTGCACGTACCCATGACTCATGCCCGATTTTTTGGGTGCGGGTCGTGACACGTTTTGGTGGTGGCCCATGCAGGTCTAGTATGCAGGTCGTAGTTTGCAGGTCTAGTCTCTAGGTCTACCTGTAATAGGATATAGGATATAGGATGAGAGAGAGTGTGCTCAATCACAAGTAGGACCCTTTCTGATTTCTTTTGCTATCTTTAACTTTCCTGAAATTGTTTTCTTTTGCAATATTATTGTCCTTCATTGATGATACCGTATCTTGCACCGTATTGGCTTCTTTTGATCTGTGTTCAGGATGCCTCCGAAGACACGGTCTCAGGGCACCGTTCCAGCAGCTGCCACCGAGAGATCTGCCACCTCTCGTCCTGCTCGACTTCAGGCAGCTGCCACCGCTCCACTCGCCAATCCTGCGGTCGAGGGAGCATCTGTTTCTCTCGGAGATCCTCTTACTCCTATCGATCCGAGAGCTACACCAGTTGTTCCGGTGGTACCTCCTCCACCACCGCCTGCACCAGTTGATGCCACGCAGTTGTTTATGTTCTTCAGAGAGATGATGGATGCGCAGCACCGCCAGGTGGACGTGATGAGGATGGGCATTGAGAATGCTCATCAGGTAGCTATGACAGCGGTGGACAGAGTGGCTCAGGTCCAGCCACAGGCAGAGCAGGCTCAGCATCTGAGGCCGGGCACCATTATCGACTTTCAGAGGATGCGTCCCAAGGAGTTCTGGGGTACGAAGGGGATCCTGTACGCGGACGACTGGATCGAGAACATTGAGGGTATCTTTAGACTGGCACTGATCCCAGCCAGTATGCAGATTGAGGCAGCAGGCAGCCAAATGTTCGATCTTGCCCTTACTTGGTACCGCACAGATACAAGGATAGCAATACCGGGACTGACTTGGGAGGCTTTCAAGAAGCTTTTCAAGGAGAAGTTTTTCCCGGATGTGGCTCTCAGTGCTTTAGAGAGCCAGTTTGAGACGCTCGTCCAGGGGAGCATGCTGGTGGACGAGTATGCAGCAGAGTTCTGCCGTCTGGGCAGATTTGTTGAGGGTTTGACCGAGGTAGCGAAGGCGCGGAAGTTCCGCAAGGGTTTGGTCATGGCGGTCAAGTCCTTGACCATGAGTGACCGCGAGGCGACCTTCGAGAAGATTGTGAGCGACGCTCAGAGGGCTGAGGATGACTTGGAGCTGAAGACCAAGAGGAGCAGAGATGCTTCTGGAGCAGGCAGTAGTGCAGGCCCAGCCAAGAGGCCGTTCCAGCAGACTCAGCATCACCAGGGTCAGGGTCGTGCGCCCTTCCGGTAGGCCCCCCAGCAGCAGAGGTAAGGACAGCAGCAGGGCCAGAGGCAGCCCATCATTTGCCCTTTTTGTAGAAAGCCGGGGCACGAATAGGATATTTGCAGGAAGAGGCTAGGCAGATGTTTGTTATGTGGTGCAGCAGATCACCAGCTGAAGGATTGCCCTTCAGCGCTTGCTCGTACAGCTCAGGACAGAGGAGCCGCTCAGAGGGGACCAGCCAGAGCACCTGCAGCACATCAGAGAGGACAGCCTTTGTCGACTCAGCAGCAAAGGTTTGCTCAGCAGCAGCAGCAGCATCGAGGAGGACAGCAAGGGCGAGCTTTTGTCCAGACTGTAGACGAGGCCGAGCTCGTTGGTGATGTGATCTCAAGTTCTATTCTTCTTGATTCCATTCCAACAATTACTTTATTTGATTCTGGCGCTTCCCATAGCTTTATGTCTGTATCTTTTGCTGTTAGACACCATCTTGTTGCTGAACCTTTAGCTAGACTCTGTAAGATCACGACCGGGGGTGGCATCATCCTAGGCAGTGATGTCTGCAGAGACCGGAGAGTTACCTTGGGAGGCCGGGAGTTGAGTGTGTGCCTACTCGTAATGCCACTTTCGAGCTACGACATTGTACTCGGGATGGATTGGTTGAGTATGCATTATGCTAGTATAGATTGTCGTGGAGGCAGAGTGTTGTTTAGTCCGCCGGGTGAGCCAGAGTTTGAGTTTGCCAAAGGAGCAGCGGAGCAGAGCGAGGGAGTCTTCTGTGGAGCCCTGGTGGTAGAGCCGAGGTTGCAACATCCATTGATAGCAGAGTTCATGGATGTCTTTCCGGAGGAGTTGCCAGGGTTACCTCCGGACAGAGATATGGAGTTCTCTATAGACTTGGTGCCAGGCGCGGAGCCGATATCCCAGCACGTCTATAAAGTCAGCAACAGTGAGCTGATAGAGTTGAAGAAGCAGGTGGATAAGCTTCAGGACAAGGGATTTATCAGATCTAGTTCTTCTCCGTGGGGTGCTCCGGTACTTTTTGTGCCGAAGAAGGATGGGTCGATACGAATGTGTATCGACTACAGGGCTCTGAACAACCTCACAATCAAGAATAAGTATCCGCTGTCGCGTATTGATAATCTCTTTGACCAGTTGAGCGGAGCGAGGGTGTTTTCCAAGATTGATCTGAGAACAGGCTACCACCAGGTGAAGGTCAGGAGGGAGGATATTCCGAAGACAGCTTTTTGAACCAGGTATGGACAGTATGAGTTCATGGTGATGCCGTTTGGGTTGACAAATACCCCGACAGTATTCATGAATCTGATGAACAAGGTGTTCCATCAGCATCTGGACAGGTTTGTAGTGGTGTTTATAGATGACATCTTGGTGTATTCGAAGACTCCGGAGGAGCATGAGGAGCATCTGAGGATAGTACTGGAGACTCTCAGGAAGGAGAAGCTTTATGGAAAGATTTCGAAGTATGAGTTCTTCCTTGACAAGGTTGAATTCCTTGGTCATGTGGTGACTGGAGAGGGGATCTCGGTAGATCCGAGAAAGATTATGGCAGTTGAGGCATGGAGTGCTCCGAGTTCAGTAGCAGAGGTCAGGAGTTTCCTAGGGCTGGCAGGTTACTACAGGAGATTTATTCAGGATTTTTCCCGAATTGCAGAGCCGTTGTCCAGGCTGACTCGGAAGGACGTGGAGTTTGTTTGGTCAGAGGAGTGCCAGATCGCCTTTGATGAGCTGAAGAGGAGGTTGACGATAGCTCCAGTGTTGACGTTGCCATTAGGATCTGGAGGATTCACTATCTATCATGATGCATCGGGAAAGGGACTGGGTTGTGTGTTGTAGCAGAATGGGAGGGTAATTGCCTATGCTTCCAGGCAATTACATCCTCATGAGAAGAACTACCCTACCCATGATTTGGAGTTGGCAGCGGTCATCTTTGCTCTGAAGTTGTGGAAATACTATTTATACGGAGAGCGTATGGAGATCTTCACAGACCACAAGAGCTTGAAGTATGTGTTTACCCAAAAAGAGCAGAACATGAGGCAGAGGAGATGGTTGGAGTTGATGAAAGACTTTGACATATTATTGCAGTACCATCCAGGGAAGGCGAACGTAGTTGCGGATGCGCTGAGCAGGTATCCGGTAGCTATGTGCCTGACTACAGATCGTTATCTTCTGGCAGATCTAGAGATCTTGGGCATTGAGGTGATAGTGCCTGGAGTTGAGATACAGATATGGGGACTGCAGATTCAGTCAGAGTTGGTAGACCGGATCAAGGCTACACAGTTTGAGGATGAGTCCCTGAGGATCATCAGGGCACAGGTTCAGATTGGATTATCAGATGACTTCACCATTGTTGATGATGATTCATTGCGGTACGGTACCAGGTTGTGTGTACCGAGTGGGTCGTTGCGCGAGGAGGTTATTCAGGAGGCACATCGATCCTAGTACTCTATGCATCCAGGTGCCAACAAGATGTATAGAGATCTGAGAGAACATGTATGGTGGTATGGGATGAAGCGGGAGGTAGCGCGCTTCGTATCTCGATGCTTAGTGTGCCAGCAGGTGAAGGCGGAGAGGCAGAGGCCAGGAGGATTACTCCAACCGTTACCCATTCTGGAGTAGAAATGGGAGCATGTGACCATGGATTTTGTTTCTGGACTTCTTCGTTCTCTAGGCAGAAAATATACGATTTGGGTCATCGTAGACAGGTTGACCAAATCAACCAACTTTCTACCATTCAAAGTGGGTACGTCTACGGAGAGACTAGCAGAGATGTATGTGCGCCAGATAGTCAGACTGTATGGAGTTTCTGTGAGCATAGTATCAGATCGGGACAGTTGCTTTACTTTGTATTTCTAGAGGAGTCTGCAGTCTAGCTTGGGCACCCAGCTCAAGTTTAGTAGTGCATATCACCCACAGACTGATGGTCAGTCAGAGAGGACCATTCAGACACTTGAGGACATGCTTCGCACTTGTGTTTTGGATTTCAGAGGCTCTTGGGAGGATCACTTGGTAGAGTTTGCTTACAACAACAGCTACCAAGCCAGTATCGAGATGTCATAATTCGAGGCGTTGTATGGACGGAGGTGTCGCACTCCGTTATCATGGGATGATGTAGGCGAGAGAGCTTTGCTTGGCCCAGAGATGGTGGTTGGTGCAGCGGAGAAGGTCAAGCTCATTAGAGATAGACTTCGGGTGGCGCAGGACAGGCAGCGGCATTGGGTCGATAGCCACCGAAGACCTTTGGAGTTTGAGGTATAGCTTAGAATCTAGATTTTGTTCTTGTATTTGCTTGTGATTGCTTGTTTTAGATTAAGTGTTGAGACCTTGTTTGTGCTAGGTTGGAGATCTGGTGTTCCTGAGGATTTCTCCGACACGGGGCACTATTCGCTTCGGTGGAGGCGGGAAGCTTAGCCCATGTTTCGTTGGACCCTTCAGCATCCTTGAGAGGGTCGACGCTGTGGCGTATAGGCTAGATTTGCCGCCTACGCTGGAGGGAGTTCATGATGTATTCCATGTGTCATAGTTGAGACGGTACGTGGCAGATCCCAGTCACGTATTGGATCACTTAGAGATCGTGGTGGGCCCTACTCTTAGCTATCCAGAGCAGCCGGTGGAGATTTTGGATCGGCGGGAGAAGGTGTTGAGGAACCAGACTATTCCCTTGGTTCGCGTCGTGTGGAGGCATCACTCTCCAGGTGAGTCAACCTGGGAGAGGGAGGATGAAATGCGCGAGCGATATCCTTATCTTTTCGAGCCCTGAGGTATGGTTCTTTTCTTTTCCTTGCATTCCTGTCCTAGTTTCGTCTTTTTAATTTCGAGGACGAAATTATTTTAAGGAGAGTAGGCTTGTCACTACCCAATTCTAGAAAATAGAATTATTTTTTTTATTTTTTATTTGGTAAATTGTGTATTGTTTATAATTAATTATATTTATATTTAATTGATGGCTGTATTATTTTTTATTTGATTGTTTTAGGGTTTTGGCTAGTTTGGACCCATGTCAGACCCTAGTGGACCCATGTCCAACCCAACCAACACCCTTGTGAGGCCTATTTTTGGGTTTAGAATATTTATTATATAATAAGTTAGTTGGAGAGATTAGGAGTTAGTTTGAGTGCTTTTGGAGCCCCAAACCCAAAACCCAAGTTAGGAGAGGGCATTTTGGTCTGTTGGGCATTATGTAAACCCTTTAATGCACATGGCCGGTTCCCCCAACCCCTTTCCTAGCCGAACACAGCAGCCCCGTTCCCCATTCTCTTTATTCATTCACTTCTTCTTCTTCTTCTTCTTCTTCTTCTTCTCCATTCTCCACTCTTTCTTCTTCTTTCCTTCTTCCAACTTCAAGTAAGTTCTCCATTTCTCCTCTTTCTTCTTCTATTCTCCATGGATGTAAACCCTAACCTTTTGATTTTCCTTAACCTAGGTGTTTAGAGCCTAGACTTAGTGTTGAGGCTTGATTTGGAGGCTTGGAGCTTGAGGGTGGTGATTTCAAGTATTTTGGAGACTTTGGCCTTGGGATTCCAACTTCCAAGAGGTAAACCCTAAATTTTCTCTTACTAATTACTCTAATATAGTGTAATTAGTGGTTTAGAGCCTTCCTAGACCCTAAGGCTACCCGTGGGAGGAAGTTGGAACTAGTTTGGTTATGTTTGGAGACTTTGACTTTAGGTTTTGTGTCAATTTCGGGTAAAATCCGAGATTGGCCCAATTTTGGGTGATGTCCTAGGTTAAACGGACCTAGATAGACGTTGTCGGGTGTCTTGAGGGTTAGTACACGTCTCCGTTCGGACACGTGAAGTCGTATCGCGGAGAAATGGGCGTTTCGGGCATTTTGGGGTCGGTTCTATGTGCGTGCGTATTTTTGCCACGAACCTAGAATCGACGAGTTAGCATTTTTTTAGGATCTAGACATCGTTTAGAACCCGTGGATAAATTTTGGACCGATTCCGAGTTGGTTTGGTGTGCGTTTTAAGAGGTTTTGCGAACCGCACACTATGTGTTCGTCGAAATGCCGAACGGCCATTTCAACTTGGTTTCTTAGTTTTGGGCTTGTGCGCGCATTGGGTTAGCTTCGGGGAGTGTATGCTAGAGTTCTCGAATTATATTATATATATATATGTGTGTTTGTGCGTGTAGGGGTCGTTGGGCGTGCGTTGGTGAGTGTTGTGTGCGTTGTTTGTGAGTTGTGTGTGTTGTGTATTAGAGTGTATATATATGTATATATAGGAGTTTATATATGTATGTGTGTGTATATATATATATATATATATATATATATATATATATATATATATATATATATATATATATATATGTGTGTGTGTGTGTGTGTGTGTATATATATTTGTGTATGTGTATTAGTGTGAGTGTTTGCGTGTTTGTATGTGTGTGTGATTATATGTGTGAATGTGTGTGTACCTATATGTATTAGTGTGTGAGTGAGTGTGTATATATTTATATATAGTTGTGTGTGTGTATATATATATATATATATATATATATATATATATATATATATATATATATATATATATATATATATATATATATATATATATATATATATATATATATATATGTGTGTGTGTGTGTGTGTGTGTGTGTGCGTATTTGTGTGTGTGTGGTGTGTCGGGCTGTGCAGCGCTGCGGCAGCGAGGGGGGCAGCAGCAGCCTCCAGCAGCAGCAGCAATTTCAGCAGCAAGCGCATCAGCAGCAGCTTGGCGAGGATTTGCGCTAGCCGCAGTGTGTAGCAGTAGCAGCGAGAGAGAGAGATAGATCAATATATAGATAGATAGATAGATAGATAGCTATAGATAGATGAATAGATAGATAGATAGATAGATAGATGGATAGATAGATAGTTAGTTAGATATATCTATCTATATGTATAGATATATATACATATAGCTAGATATATATATATATATATATATATATATATATATATATATATATATATATATATGAGTATGGGTATATGGGTATATGTGTGTATGTGTGGATATGTATATATATATAGATACGTAGGTGTATATATATATGTGTTAGATATATATATTCTAGCCTAGATTACTACCTAGGTGTATATCTATATGCATAGATAGTTAGCTAGATGGGTAGTTAGTAAGGTATTGGAGGATATCTCAATACCTTGAGATATCAAGGTATCTCAATACCTTGAGATACCCAAGGTATTGAGTATCGGAGCGGGATTTTTAGCAATTGCCTAGGTTTGAGTTTAGAGATAGGTTTTTATGTATATGTGTATATATTTACGCATGCTAACATAGGTTTTAGCGGGTATAGGCGGCGTGTGTAGCCTAGGTCGAGGTATCGGATATCGAGGGTATTCCGGTATCTCGAGGAGGCGAGTTTGATGGTTTACTAGCTTAACGAGCTAGTTTTGACCTAGAATTTTAGGGGCACCCTAGTTTGACCTAGTGTTGACCATAATTGTCCTCGTTGACCGTAAAAGTCAACGTTTGACCTAGTTTTGACCTAGAGTTGACTTTTTGGACCCCGGGTTGACTTTTTGATCCAAATTTTACCGGTTTGACCCGTTCGACCTAGAATATCCCTAGAACCTTATTTCTAGCTATTTTATATCAGTTTAACTCTTTAGAACCCTGTTTAATTCTGTTTTTCGTAATAGGTTCTTGCGACGCCAGTCCGGATCTCGATCCTCATCAGTTGCTCAGGACGTCAGGCGAGTACCTACCTCTGATAGTTTCTATTTCATGATAGCGTATATATCACCTGTTCTAGAACTGTAATACTTGATTCTGACACATTGTTTCACGAGCTGGTACTAGTGGATCCCGTCATGAGATGCTATCCCCCTTACCGTGTTCAGCGGGTACTCTATCACGTGTATTTCATCATGTGCTTCGGGTATTGATTCTCATGTGCTATCATGTGCTTCTTGTGCTCTCGCCTTTATGTGCGCGAGCTATTTATCATGTACGTAGCGTGTCGTGGTTGGATCCAAGAGTATTAGTGGGGGAGGGAAGTAGGAGTTGGTTATGTGATCAAAGCCAAACAGTATTCATGTGTATGTCGGTTATGCAACTCACGCATAACAGAGTTATCGTAGATTATTCTTGTGCAACCTAAGCCGATCACATAACGAACTTGTGCTCAAGGCACTTAGCTAGTATTCCTGTTTTCTCACATGCAGTTACTTCTCCACTACTTGTATTGTTCTCCAGTTTTATATTGCAGCTACTTTATCTGCTCCACCATATATTTATTTTTCTGTGCATCTTGTATACTTTTCTATTGCTAGTCATATACACCTTACTATGCATTTGGAGTTGCTTTCAGAGTTATATACTTCGCTCCAGTCCTGACTGGGCATATTTTTTCCAGAGGATCCTGAGGATTATTGCCCGACATTCTACGGGCCGGACATCGAGGAGTATTGTGACCCGGAGACTGAGGAGGAGCCCGTCGAGGAGACGCCGTTAGCGCCCTAGTTAGCTAGGTGGGTTTCCCTAGGTTGTTCCCAGTTGATATTCTGGATGACTGTACTGTATTTATTATTTTGCTGTTGTGAGATATTGTAGACTTGGACTGTATTTTGGATATTGTATTGCTCTCTTTGGTTCTTGTTTCTTTGTGATATCTTATCGTGCTTTTACTCTTCCCCTAGTTATTGTGATTGAGGCATATATATATATTGCGTGGTTGCCCTCCTTTTTGGAGAGGTTATATTGACAGGTTTTGTGAGTTATAGATTGTTGACCTAGAACGAACCTTTACAGCGTTCTACCGCCGATTCTGCGGCATAGGCTGGACGTACCCACGACTCATGCCCAATTTTTCGGGTACGGGTCGTGACAACCAAAGAATGGGTCTAGTCTCTCTACAACATATAACTACTCTAGCAAGAAAATAATTATGCTCCAAATACGTATATTAGGAACAGAGAGTGACACTATTCAGCAAGGCCATCCTATGGTAAGTCCGTTCAACCAAATCCTCGATATATCCATGTCACATGTCAAACATTACGATTTGCATAGTCTATCTCCTCAAGTATATGATAGAATCCACCTATCATTTTTTCTAAGTCTAGATCACCAAGTCAAGATTCATTTTCTAATTCGTCCAACATTGCTACATATTCAATCTCAAATCTACCGAACATAACTTGCTTCAATTGAAGCCTAACTCATCATCGATTCACTTGTATCCTTGACTCACTTTCGTATCAAACCATAAGTCCAAACAATCCTCCAATTGTCATATCCCAATCTTCCACAAGTTTGATCATCCCCGCTGGACGTGATGTTATCACGCTAACGCTCCCACAGGATAATCGTCCTCATCTGGGCGTGACGCCGTGCGAGCCTGGAGTTGCGCTCACACAAGGCAAGAACGTCAAACTTTATGGTTATCATCGAAACGGCCAAGATACTTTATCATTATACTTCGTTTCATCCATGTTATATATAAATCTATTAAGTCATGTTCATCTAATAATCATTTATGTCGTGATCAATATTCACTTAGCAAATTCGTCCAAACTTCAATGTTATCGTACAATCAATCTATAGTCCAACATCTAGTATTTCTCAAAACAACCAAGTTCGAATCTTCAATTTGATAACCTACTTGTCGTTCATTCCGCTAGAAATCCTCAGGCCATTGTCTATTTATCTTCAATGTATTTCAAAGTCCTCGAGTATGTTTGTGTAAGTATTCTAAACCATTCGCACAATGTCCTATTAGTTTTACTCCATGATATCCTTCGAACTAGATTCAAGATTGCTCATCCAAACTCAAGACCAAATCCCTTATCGCATAACTCAAATCATCGACCCATAAATTCCTTAACTTGTATCAATCCGTGCTATCTTCTAACTTTTGATATCGTATCAACTTATTCGACTTTAAAACCAGCACATCGATAGTAAATCCTCCATGTCATTCTATATCTTTCAATCTAAGTTTTCTATGAGCATTATCTTTCATCGCGCTGACTCCGATCGCATCCTCGAGTATTCTATCTCAAACTTAGGCTTCGATCCATTTGATTCAATCCGAATTCGCACGTATAATCCACTTTGTTGCCTCGACCAAGATATCAATTTTATTATTCATAATTCCTAATCGACATAAGTCCTTAACTTTCGCTTGACTCATACTCAATTGCTCCAACCACTCTCATTTGAGACACTTGAAATCATGACCAACTAAGTGTTACTCGTTCTAAGGCTTTGCGTGATCACTTCGCTTGCTGATAGACTCGTTGTTCCCCGTAAATCCTCAATTTGCCCAAACATTTTTCAAGAAGATTCATACACCACTCAGGGTTCGAGTTACTCTATAAATCTTTAAAACTCACTCAATTCTAAATCGATTATACGTCTCCGAGGCTATCACATACACCACTCAGGGATCAAATTATTTGAATAAATCCTCAATAGTGTTCGCATCACTCACTCGAACATCCTACCAACTCGTTCCTTAAAACTCATATACGATCCCTTTGTGTCGCCTCGATAATCTAAGTCTCATATATGCCTCTATTGATAGTCATCCATGCAAACCATATTTTGATTCATATCTTATCGACACAAATATCCGATCGAACCATTCCTTAAAATCCAAGCACGATTCTCTAAGTTCTCCTTAGCGATAATCCGTTGACGTCTCTATCTGTTGCCATTCTAAGTCCGACTTATCCTTGCCAGGACGATATTCGATCTCGCTCATAAACTCGCTCGCACCAAGGGACTAGGTGCGTGACACTCAACACTACTTAGCCAAAAGATTGTGTGCATAGCTATCTCGTATGAACGATATTCTATTCTCGTACACTAATCCGCTAGCATTTGTGTAAGGATTATTCTGGTTCATACGTAACTTGCTAACTCTAGCACGGGTCCACTTGTACAAAGTTTGACACAGCTCAGCACAAAGGCCTTCACATAGCTATATTGTACAACCAAACATCCACATGAACTTTTGAAAATATCTAGACTTATTGTATGGAATATCCCATGGGACATCGAGAGAGAGTGTATGTACATAACCCACGAACGAAGTTCAAAGTTAAAAAAATTGATACGAAGTTAAAGGACGTAAAACCGTGCTCTGATACCAAAATATCATGTCCTCGCTTGGGCGTGATGTCACACGAGCCTAAGTTGCGTGCATAAGGCAAGCACCTGAAATGGGCGATGAAATTCTAATCCATATAGTCGCACAGATAGTCACAATGCAGCAAAAATTTGAATAAACACAAGTATATAGTAAAATAAGCTCTTTATTGACATTGAAGAAGTATTACAAGCGGTGCTAGTCCGAGATTACATGTCGCTCAAGCTCTCTCTCTCACCAAAACAATAAAATGTGTCAAGAGGCTTACAACTTGGGGGCGGATACATAGGTGACATTCCAATACATTGCGTCATGTATATGCACTTCAGCTCCAGCCGCTGTCACGCCCCGATTCTCGTAAAGGCCTATCGTCCTCGCTTGGGCCTTACGGAACCGATTGTCCTCGCTTGGGAGTGATGTCGTGCAAGCCTAAGTTGCACTTGCACAAGGCCAAGACTTGAACAATAACAACATAAGCTATTCAAGATAGAAGGAGCGACACAATATTACAGAAAAGTAAATGTACACAATGGTATAAGAAAATAATCTCTTTATTGATATCTAAAGTTATTTCAAGGTTTGCCAATTAGCTACATCTCTCAGAATATAATGACATCGTTTAATACATTACATTAATTTATAAAGAAATATATCAAAATATCACAACTCATCTCAAGGCATTGCCAGATCTTCGGCTCCTAAGGATGAGGCTCGTTTATCGCTTCTTCGGACGATCTAGTACCTGCGAACTGAACTGGTGGGGGTTCAACACTTTGGAAAAAGTACTGGTGAGTAAAAAAAAGCAACGAACAGAAGCAACACTCTATAAAACCAATACTAAGTAATCATGTTATAAAATATTATATTACTAGTAATCTTGCTACTTTTACCTAGGTTCATTTCATGCAGTTCATGATCAGAGACAATTTACTTCTTTTGGAAACATTTTTGAAATTAGAGTTCATATTTTTATACAATCAAGCATACAAGACAAGCAGTTTATGCACGATATCGAGTCTACTCAAATCTGGATGTGCGCAGCATGTTTCGTAAGCCATATTCATTAACGTTAAGGACTTTAGCATCATCTAGTGGACTATTCTTCTTATCATGTCTAGGTTCTTTTGATAATTCATGCAAGAACACCTAACAATAGAGAAAAACACATTATATTAATTCTTACCCATGACTGAATGGTTATCCCTGCAACAGATATACAAGTTAGCAAAATTTGCATAAACATATGAACGGTTCCCTGTTCGACTCTGCATCAAGTGTTAGGCTATGCAAGAAGGCTATCCTAGCATGCGACCTAACTACCTAATATGTAACTCTACCAGATAAAAACTCTATGATGCACAATCTCCATGAACAAGCCTACTTCTCTAACTCTTCTCTCCGCACTTCCTCCTTTCTAATAGCCATACCCCCATGGCGCACTATTAGTCTCCCTATTCATTTGCCTCCTTCCACCATTCTAATAGCCACACTTTCCAAGATCCTGAAGGACCGACACCTCAGGGCACACTATTAGTCTCCTTCCTTTATTTGCCTCCTTTCACCATTCTAATAGCTACACCCCCCAAGATTCTGAAGGAGATACCTCAGGACGCACTATTAGTCTTCCATCTCTTTGATAACAAGCCATTAACTCTTCGTAATGATACAAGCATTTCATTCAATCCATCTTTACACAATATTAAGGAAACATGCAATCGATCTTCTATTTGACAAGCATGACGATAGTTCTTCTTTTATCTTTTAACAAGCATGTAGTTCTACTCTATCTCTAGCATACCAGAAAGAACATGTTCAAGCTTTTGTTCTACTCTTTTTATTAGCATGATAATGGTTCATTCGATAGTTGTGTCACTATAACTTAGCATGCAATATTCTATTTTTTACTTAGCATGGCAAGGGTCTTTTCAATGACAAGCATTACATGTTCTCTAGTTAAGCATACATGTTCTCGTTCTATCATTCTTATGCGAATATTATCTACTTAGCAACAAGCATTATAAAAACTCAGATTCATTATTAAGGCGTGTAAGAATCAGAGAATGGAGTTCTGCCCACTCACCTAGATCATTCGTCTTTTGTTTCAACAATGAGCTCTTCAGAAAGGTTTCTTTTTTGAGTAAGCAAACTAATATCTATTATATATAGTGCTATTACGAAGTGGGGCACTACATATAGCCACCCCCAAGATCTCCAAGGATCGATACCTCAGGGCACACTATTAGTCTCCCATCTCTTCGATAATAAGCCATTAACTCTTTGTAATAATACAAGAATTTCATTCAATCCATCTTTACGCAAGAACAATGAAACATGCAATCGGTCTTCTATTTGACAAGCATGACGATAGTTCTTCTTTTATCTTTTAACAAGCATGTAGTTCTACTCTATCTTTAGTATACCAGAAGGAACATGTTAAAGCGTTTATTTTACTCTTCTTATTAGCATGGAAATGGTTCGTTCGATAGCTGTGTCAGGATAACTTAGAATATAAGATTCTATTTTTTTACTTAGCATGACAATGATCGTTTCAATGATAAGCATTATAAGTTCTCTAGTTAAGCATACATGTTCTCGTTCTACATGCAAAATTATCTACTTAGCAACAAGCATTATAAAAACTCAGATTCATTATTAAGGCATGCGAGAATCAGAGAATAAAGTTTTGTTCACTCACCTAGATCGGTCGTCTTCTGATTCAACAAGGAGCTCTTTAGGAAGGTTTACTTTTTGAGTCAGCAAACTGATATCTATTGTATATAGTGCTATTGTGGAGTGGGGCACTATAGCCGTAATGCTCCAAAGTAAACCACGTTAACCAGCAAATAATACATGAAACAAAAACAAAAGGATGCACATACACAACTTAGTGTTACGAACGTATTTCTGCCTCAGGTGAATGATGTACTCAGACTATACAGTTATGATACTCTAAAATTATTCAGATTCAGATGTGTTACTCAGGTTATTTAGATTCAGATGTGTTACTTAGATTCATTTGTCGCAATGCAATGACTCGCATGCGGATTATTGAAATCGAGCCAATCTTAATCTATATGACAGAAGGTCACCAACATAGCCATAAAGGACGAGTTATAGTCTCTGGAAGGATGGGTGCAATGTCATAATCTGGACTTCAGTTTCCACTCGTCACGCACCGATCCAAATGACTATCAGAATATTTCGTCCGGATAGGGTCGGCCCTGGTTCCCCGACGACCATCCTCAGGAACTCGAAATACCCTGTGCACAGGTTATCCGTGACCACTCATGGTTATTTCTTTCTCTTATTTATTGATCCAACAACGATGGTTGTAGACGCAGGTAATGAGCCCGCTATAAGTCATCTCGAGCTATACTCGGATTATCGACTGGGTTGCCGGCGCTACATACAGGGCAGATAGCGAGTCCCGCTACACGTCCCCGACATACTTGTCTATAATCTTTCGAAACTTTCAATCTTTCTTTCATCTCTTTCATTCTTTTCGATCAATCTTTATTTATGCAGTTTCCGGTACGGGAACCACCTTGGCGATCTTATGGTCCCGAAGCCTTTCTATGTTTCCATTACTTGGCTCGGAGCAACTATTTTTATTGTCTTTCTGCCTCACGTGAGCCAACTATTGAACCATGTTAGTGCCGTACTTTCAGGTGGTGGCATTTCTACGTGACAAGTGTTGCAACGACATAAAAGTGAAGTGACATAAGGAACATGTGCAAGGTCTACTAGAAACATAAGCGGTGCGACTAGTACAAGCATGAAAGTGCAGAGCGAGAGTTTAACTAAAATTTTAAGTTCATTCCCATGTTCTATACAAACATATAAAGAGTGGGATTATTCCCTTAGCTAAGTGTATTGGACTCTTTTATTAGCATGCAATAGATGATTCCGCCTAGCGATCTATCATGTATCGTTCAATTGTCAGGTGTGAAGGTCAAGCAAAGACAGTTTTATCGGAGCCACCCACCTTAGCGATGTATCGCATCGGCCGAGCGAGACTACGAGCGCGCCTTTGAAAGTCTCTGTCTGAACTCTTTTGAAGGGCCAAGTCTGAATGCATTTGCATCAACCGAGTCATCTCGCTGAGCAAGGCGGGATGGGTCATCGCACTTGCGCCGTTTGAATCGACACTCCAGGTTGAGTGGAACGGCTCGTTACGATAATGTTAGATCCTTTTGTATCTTGTTGCTCATTCTATCAATAATGAATTTACTTGGACACACTTTACTTATCTTTTGTTCTCCATAATTTCTTAATTATATCTATCTTCTTTCATATGTCTCAACTTTTCCACTCTAAATCATTTCTCGTCCTTCTTTAACTCCCTTCCTTCCTCTTCTCAACCTCTCATCTATACCCACAAGTTGTGCCTTGTACATAAGAGTAGATAATTTTTATTCCATTATGATTGGTGACTCTGTTATTATGCACCATGCCACCAATGATGTGCTTTAGGATAGGCTTATCGAAAATTATCCCCTTGAAAAGTCTTCTCTTAACAAGGAAATAGGTTCATGAGATCATAGCCCAAAAGAAACTCACAAAAGCTTGATAATAGGATTATTAGAAGAAGGGGGGGGGGGGACTTTTCTAGCTAGTTCATGCATTCAACTGCTACTTGTTTACTTGGCCCTTCTATTTTTAATCAACCAACTAGACCATACGTAGAGGAGCTTCAAGAAAGTGTTGTGAACTACAATCCCATTACAAACTGTTGATACTACTAATTTTCATATAATATAGTTGGAAATCAATTTGGAAAACAAAAATAAGTCTTTTAGAAGTTAATATAGGTTACTGTTGAACATGTTGGTTTTGCTTTGCTTTCAAAAGCTCAAGTTTCCTCTTCCTTTCTTTAGTCCCACATCGGATGGGCCAAAGCTTTCTTGTGTACATATATTAGTTTCTCTTCTTTGCTCTCTTAAAGTTGTTGTGCGGGGAACCCCTTGGGCCACACGCCTGCGCCGCCGCCGCCGCCCGGCCCGGCTCGGCTCGGTTCGGTTCGGCGCGCGTAACGGGTGTGTGTACGCGCCCACATCTGCGGGCGCCGAATGCCGATTCGATTTGCTCTTCGGGTTCGGGCTGGGACCATAAAATTTTTTTTGCTTCTCTTCATTTTTTCATTTATTTTTCTGAACGTTGGAAATTAATTTCGTCAGTTACGAATTATTTTGAACCGTTATTTTTCTTTGTGTCCAGGTTTATTCTCTCCTTCTCCTGTGTAACGGCTGAATTAATAGGAAAATTAATTCAGACCGTTACATATTATGAGTATTATATATTGGACTGATTTCTTTGTAAAATCTATCCAAAATTTCATCTCTAAACTTTTGCTGGCAACATTCGATTCTGTCAAAACTTCGCCGTCTCCGAGCTAAGTCCTGGTCGTTCTCTCCGAGTCGTGTGCGGCGACGAGATACCAGTAGTGCGGGGGTTTTACCACTAGGAGCTTCGGGAACGTCTGCACACAGATCCCGAATCAACTCTTAGGGCAGTGCTTCGTGCACGACTTCCCCAGAGGCCGGTAACATCAGTCTAATTTTATTTTTGTATTCAGAAAATTTTCAATAAGAAAACGACAATATTTCTAACAGAACATACTTTTATGCTGCAACTCAAGCTATTGAAATTCAACACTTTTATGCGTTTAATACAATTCAATTAGATATGCCATATTTTTTAAGATATTAAATATTTTGTCTCCTAAAGATAGAAGCTACTTTATCTTAATAGCTATAAAATTTGTAACTCATGGCTTATTAGTTGAAATTCTACAAATTGATATATTTATTATATTACATTTCCATTTGACATTTTTTTATCATTCAACAAATTTCAATTCTAATTCATTTCATGTGTTATTTTCTTACTATGAATGAAGTCAATTTTGAATTATAAGCGGTGAAGTTAGTTCCTTAAGGTGTATTTGGTACATGAATATTACTCGATAATCTAACAGTAATAATTCTCATGTTTGGCAAATTACCCTCATTATTTCTTTACTATACAATTCTACCACCATAACCCAACATTTTAGTGACTCCCTTCGTGCTAGGTGAGAATATAACACTTGTCTTACCATATCTTAACCAAAGGTTAATTTCTTATTATGCCCTTTTCTGACTAACTATTACGAGGTAAATAATATACAATATGTGTATAAAGAAACTAATCTAATGTATAAAATGCAAACTTAAAAGTAAAATTAATTGAAACATATATTATGGATAATGATAAAGTAAAATAATACATTAAAATTGACATGTAATAAACATATAATACTAAAATAAGGCTAATTTGTAACTGAATACCAAACTATGGCAAATTGACAACTGCTACCACAAAATTTAAAGTTTTGCAAGTTAATACCGTGAACTTTGCAAGTCAAATTTGTTTGAAAATAGATGATATTTCATGGTATTTAGTTGCAAAATTAAAATTCATGGTACCAAGTCGCCAAAAAAGAAAGTTCATGGTAGCATGTTATCAATTTGTCATAGCTCATTAATTTCATACATAACTTTACAACTGTAACATACATGCATGTGTTTGAAATTCAAATATTGATTATGAATTAACAACTGTCATATATATGTATTTATAATTGCAATATTTATGCATGAATTTGAAATTTAAATTTATTCTAAAATTTTGTGGACTCCTTAGCTTTCTTATATGATGATAATACACATTCATTCGAAGATGACGACAAACTGTTGGACCGGTTCCTGTTTGAAATTGATTGTTTGTAATTTTATTTCGAGAATTAAGTTGAAATGACAAATAGTATATGTATGGCTAATAAAACTTTTACTATTTCAAATAGGAAATAGTATTAAATAAGGTGTAATTTAGTATTTACACATCTTAGAATTTTGGAATTCACTTCCTGGATTTGCATTTTCACACTTCTTTGACTTTCTTGGAATTCAAAGTTTCAAACCTCTAACCTTATACGAGTTCTACTTAACACTACAGTTTTATTGCAACTCGTCTCCCCTCCTTCCCATCTCCCAATTCTCTAGGTATTTCTTCCCACCCAATATAAATTAATGGTTTTCTTTCGGAAAAAAGTAATTTGCTGTCTCTGTGGAATATTGAAATCTTCAATTAGTTTTGGTACAAACTATGGTTTTTGGTTCTCAACAGCCCAAAACTGTTAGGATTTTGGCTTCGATACTTCAAACTGTAATTAGGGTTTTTTTGGGATTCACGATGATAATTCTGAAAAAAGATAAAACAATTTCGCCGAAAGAGAAGGATTTGTGATTTCAAAGATAATTTTACTGTTTAATCTAAGGTGTAGGTGGTGTCGGACACGATTAAGACACGAAAATAACTTTTTTTTTTGGGCGTCCCCTAGTGTATTTTGGAGTGCCGTTGCTGTGTCCAATACGTGTCCGACAAAAACATGACACTGCCAACCATTTCGGATTATCTGTGCTTCCTAGAGGAGGAGGAGGAGGAGAGGGGGGGGGGGGGGGGGGGGGGGAGCAAGGAGATAGGGAGGCGAAATGATAACAAAATGAAATTATACGGTTCAATCAAATGAATTATTTTCAATTTCTACATGCTGCTCCAATTGTTAGTGATTCGGGGGATTTCTAAGCAAATAACAAGCTTTGAGGGACTTGTGTTGAAATAAGGCAGATTTAATGGAACTTATAGAAAGACCCATTTTTTTACTTGAAGATTAACTTTTGCTATTTTAGCCATCATATATATGCCAAAGTGAAAATTAGAGCGGGACAACACTTCCTGCTTCAAATGGATAAAAGATTACTGTAATTCTCTGGGCGTGATGATTTCAAAGAGAATTTGTTTTCAATGCTGAATCCGAAGAAGAGTGGCTGAACATTATGAGTGATTTCAATATAAATGTGTGGACTGAAGTTAGTTTTGTAGATTTAATTTGATGTCTATAGATAGATTTATCAATAGTCGGTGCCAATACAGATTTCACTCACGTAGCTCTTTGGTCTATATTTTTCTTACTCATTCCTGACAGGCTGATTCTATATTGCCCAACCAAAATCTTGATGGCCTATTCCGACCTTCATTGGGAGTTAGGTACTGACTTCTATAGGGTTGATATCAGGCTGACAGCCTATTGTGAACATCACACAGTTAGTTTACTTGTGCTGGTTGCCAGTAGGTTTATTATACTATAACCTCTAAGTCTATTAGAGGTCCTCACATGGGCATAGACAACAAAGTGGATTTCATATCGGAGACACCAAAATGATGGCTCATGACTTTCTGTTGTGGATTTTTTTTTTTTTTTTTTGAAATATTTGATTGCTTTATGTAGTACAATTGTAGGAGGAAAACCTAGGACTTTCTATCTTGGCTTATATTGTCAAGTAAAAAAGAATGAGATAAGAGTTTCTAATATGATCTGCTTCTGACTTTTCATCTATGTTATCTGGACTCGGGTACGGGTGTCGGGTATGGGTACATATCCAAGGGTCGGATCCTTCAAACTCATAATTGAAGGACACACGGACTCGGCTAAAAATGATCCAAATTTTGGATACGGGTACATGGATATGACTATTAAAATAAATACATTTGAAATGGTTTCGTAAAAAGACTCATCATGTAATTAAATTTGTATGGCTTCATAAAAGACGTAATTAAATTTGCACGATTTCATAAAAAGACACTCTCTCTAATTAAATTTGTATGATTTCATAAAAAGATACAGTTGTAATAAAGTTTGCATTGTTTCATATATTTAAGCTTATAATTAAATTTGCGTGGTTTCATAAGAAGACATCATAATTAAATTTGTAAGGTTTCATAACTTTACTACCAATCCACTATATTAAAATAAACTATCTACTTCACTGCCACATTAAAATAAACTATCTACTTTACTACCAGTCTTCCGATTGTCACCATAAAGGACCACGAATGATCCGATTGTCACTATAGAGGATCAGATAAGGATTCCATACCCATACCCATGTCCTACCCGATGGACATGGGTACTTCTCCTAAAGTGGAGAGTCCGGACAACCTAGCTTTTCATTATGTTTTCTAAAGAAGGAACATATTTTGGGCGTATGATATTGATTTGTGTTTCTTTCATTGCAGTATGTACATGTTATCATCTCTCTAGATTCCTGACAACAAATGATGATGGCTATATGTCAAAAGAACCTTCTTTCTGGACCAATCACTTCTTGTATTGGTAGAGCTAATAAAAAAGCAAAGGCTTCCTCTCTGCCAATAAGTTCATTTGAAACTCATAATCTCAAGAAGGTGGTGAAAAATGGAGCTAGCAGGGACACCATCATGAAGAATTCTTTTCTAGCCTTCAACCATGAAAAGTTGTTTGTTTCACCTGTGACTTCATGTAGAAAACGGGTTTTTGTCGACAGCCAGTCTCGCTCAGATTGTTACACTGGTCCATATAATTCAGATGAAAGATCAATTCAGAGTAATGGACATCCTTTAGGTGGCACTAAGGACGACATCGTGTAAACTCAGCTCTGAAACTTCTTATTATGTCTTTTCTTAATTATATCTTTAAGTTATGGTATTATTTCCTACCGGTAGGCTGTCATTCATGTGCAGGAATTTTATGTTGATTTTTTTTCTTTAGCTCTATACTCTATTGTATAAAGCCTTCACAGGCAGCAGTTGTGCATACAGCACCTTTCATGCAGATAATATATGAAGCATGGAATGTTAACATTTTCAGTTCAAGCTTGGATCCCCATATTTCAAGCTTAGGTGATGATGCTGTATGTTACAAGAATTAAAGGCAACTTTCTGATTCTGTAGGATGGTTTGTTGCTCATCTAGGTGTCATCATCATCCAAGTCTTCTCCTGTCAGAATGCGGTCGGCTATGGAGCATAACAAAGCTACATTAAAGATTTGATAGTTTTTATGACCAACTGTCAGCGTGACGTCTACCCTCTATTTTGGTGTCAAATTTCTAGTCAAGGTAACTATCAACCAGTTGGCATGATATAGAACTACCCTTTGGATATGCAGTTTAAGCTCATACAACCACAGAGCACCCTCCAAGTTCCTCTAGACTATAAAGAGTATAGAAGAAGAGGTAAGATGATACAATTTCTATTGGAAATTGCATTCATATAGGTGTACTATACCTAAATTTTGATTGTCTCTTGCAATTTGCTTACAAGTGATTATAATATGTTAAGTAGCTGTACATGTTCCTGATGATGTTGAATTAACTAAATCTTCCATCCTCTAGGATCTTAGACAAGGTTTAAGCTGAGCCTAGATGTCATTAAGAGTGCTTTTTGGAATGGAGTTTAGAAGAGAAAACTGGGGTTTGGTGGAGTTAGGCATCCGAACACCAAATTACTATACTATGGTGCGATTGAGAGTGTTTTTGGAGTTAAACATAATCCATTTCAAATTTCAAAAC